>UFQX01001083.1:0-11196 GCA_900497675.1 Arapaima gigas
TTAATAAGTATTCATGACGTTATTTCTGGAACCGTCCTCACTTTATAGCGTTTTTCCCACAGGCGCCTCAGACTTTTGCACAGTACTGTAGTTTTTTTCATGCACTAAATATATATGCAGTCGAAGCCATGGATTGCAGAGGATAAGGATGCTGCCCTGGAGTGGTGGTCATTGTCACCAAAGCTCGTGTTTTGAATAGAAACGTTTGTCCTTGTAGGGTTCTTGAATGCTTGTTGGGTGAATTTCGGGGTAAAATCTCACGTGCAAGACGCTGCCGCAAAGTGAGCGTTCGCCACGTGAGGGGAACCTGGATGTGCATCACCAGCATCTTCCGCTATGTCCTGTAGTCTGTACAACATTTTCAAAAATCATCATTTACTTCCATTCTTCTTTTTTTTTTAACCACCCCATGTGGCCAGCAACCACTTAGTCCTGGGATGAAGGACGCAGGGCAGGACAGTGAGGTGCCGCTATTCACCCAACTGCTTATTTAGCGGTGTGTGGACGTCCCCCTCCGGCTGGAACCCCTCGGCCGGGCGACACGACAAGCACCTCCAGCCCACGAGAGTGTTTCTGCAAAAGCAATAACGCTCCGACTGTCATCTCCAGTGCCTTGTTAAACCGACATACACACGGCACTCAAAGCCTGACAGTTTTTTTTCTCCACCTTTTGCTCCTGCGCTATTCATCACCGGCTCCCTGACAGCTGTTTGTCACGGGGTGTGGGGACGCCCTGCAGGCTGCCCAGCCCCTGCAGCGGAGCACTGCTGCATTTCTAGATGGCTTTACTGTCACCGCGTTCTGGCCGGGGGCCCGCGGGTATGTGTACGCAGCCCGGCGGCGCTTTCGCCGTGCCCCCCTCCTTGCAATTCAACCAGCGCGGCAGAGCGCGAAAGAGGGGTGGGGCCTGAGCCGAGGGACGCCACCGGATCGGGCGGCGCGGCGAGACCTGCTGGGATGTCTGACCCCCCCCACCATCCCGAGTTTCGCTGCAGACGGGTGTGAGAAGCCGAGCTTAGAGCACGAGCGCCTGAAACCGAAGGGCTGCCTCCGCGCAACGTTCATTCTCACCTTTGTTCCAGGAATCCAGTTAACCTCCGCCGAGACGTGCCAAGTGTTTTAGTGTAAGCAGAGAAAAGAGGGAGCTTAAGTGCAGGTGCTGAGATCATCTCGCATAACAGATGTGGCAGGAAAACTTCTCGATTCCTCTGGTGCAGTTCCGCGCTGCAAAATAACACTAATATTAATGGGAAGAAGAAAACCGTTTATGTCTCAGTTTCTCCTTTTTACCCTGAATTCCAGAGAAATACCTCATCGGCGCCGTAAACCGGTCCCTAATAATAGCTGTCCAGTTGAACCTCTTTGCAGTTTGCCTCGGAGCTGAGCTGCGTCGCCAGCAGTTAAAGCGCAGGCAGGCTGGCCTCGCACAGGTAAAAACCGGCAGGATAAAGGGATTTATTAATGAATAGATGACCCAGAGTTATAGTAGCGGAGGAAGCTGAAGTGTGTGAGAAAATGCGAGGTGGGGCAGAACCTTGCAGCTGAAATTCTTTCTTCATGACACAGAGGTGAAAGACAGGCATACGCCCTTGTACACACACTACACTGGCGTGTTTGTTGTGAGTCACCCGGGCTGCGGACCCTGTCGTGGGGGGGGGGGGGGCAGGGGGCCTCCTTCTGCCGGCTGGGGAGCCGACCTAACGCCCGCGCTGGAGATTTAACGTTAAACCGTCCGCGCTTGTGCGCTCTCACTGGGGCCGCTGCGTTTGCGAACGGTGCGTAAGACGGGAACGCGCTGCGGGCCGGTTCCCCCCGACTCCTCCCCCGCTTCATTCAGAGAAAGGGAGGCAGCGTCTCAGCTTCTCTTTCCCACTCGAGCCGAGTGCGCCGCGCAGGGTTTCCTGAACTGCTCGCCCCCGTCGAATAAAACGCACACTTTTCATTTCTTTTGCATTTTCTCAGTGGGCTGCTCTGGTGAGCTGTGGAGAAAACGCTGTGTTCAGCACCAATATACCTTTTTGTCACAGTTAGTCATAAATCACTGTGGAATTAAATGCCTGGGCCTACAACCCCAGTGAGTTGAGCCAATTTCCAGCAAATTCTTACCTTTTGCCAGGTACTGGGTGTGACAGGGCTGTGTTGTGGTAGAGAGCTTCTTCTTTAATGCTTTTGGCCCGAAGGAAGCCTTGAGGTGAGAAAAGTTTCGTAATAGTTGACTGGGCATAACGTTACGGGCAACATATATCACTGCTGTTTTCACTGCTACGTGTTTTTTTGCACTCCACGCCGCAGGAGCTAGGGACCCCCTGCCAGGATGATGTGACCAGCTCACTTGCACCTCACCGTCACTTTTACTGTCCTGCACAGCGCTGTCCTTCGCAGTAGAACCTGCCTTAGCTGCTACCACTATTTTTTGGACCCCCCAGGGGTTTATTTGTCTCCATCGCCTCCTGGTTGGGAGTTTTTTGTTTGTTTTTTTTTCCCTCTCCTCAGCTGCAGGTTTGCTGTGTTGCGCTTATACCCCGCATAGTCGCCCTTATCAAACACGTAACTTCTACCTGTTATCGGTTCCGCTGTCTTCATCTGCATTCAGCTCTGAGTCCCTATGTGAGAAGAAGCCCCCGTAAAAATAGAGAGATTTTTTACTTCTGTTCATGAGATTCAGCTATAAGACGCCGTTTCAAAAACAGCACCGAACTGGAGAGCAGCGGGACAGGTGAGGTGACGCGAGTGATTTCCCCACCCCGGCACCCCCCGCCGCTCCACGAGGGCTCTCTCGGGACGGCAGCGAGCACTTTTGTGTTCCCGGCTGGCAAACCGCACCCTGTCCTCGCATGCTCCTTGGTGGACAGGTATCTCACACGGCGCCTGAATTAGAGGCAACAAAAAAGCTCGTGCTGAATGGGGACTTTCTGAGCCACTCCCCTCCACGGTTTTTGTAGGCTTTTTTTGTGACTCTGCAAGTGCATTATTTCATTTTGCTTGTTTGTCTGGATAAGATTGCGTTGCTCTGAACTAATGGAGCATAGAGACAGAAAGGTGCAGAGTCAAAATACGCCGCCGGTGTCAACGATACGTGAGATTAACGTTAAAGAGCAGGCAAGGCCCCCATTTGCGGAGCGTCTGTATGAGCTAACGTCGGCTCGGCCTGGAAAGAATTGGCTAAGAAGACAGGTGCTCTCCGCTCTGATTCATCTCCGCTGCTCGCCACGCGAGCGAGGAGTCTGTTGTTTTCGGGTTTGTGTTCCAAGCCCGTGTACGTGTTCGGTCGAGAGGGGAGCCGAGCCTGAGCTTTTGATGTTCTTTCAACTTTGCACAAGAAAAGATTTCCGCACAAAAGAAGCACCAGGTAGGCCTTTGTGCCTGACCTGACATCACCCCACCGAGGGCCTCCTTTCGCAGGCCACCTACCAATGTCCACTCTTCACTCACCACGTCACAGAGAAGCCTTGCAGATGCGGGGATACGTTCTATGGACGTGGCAGAAGTTCATTTTGCGATGAACGTGTGCACTGCGCCACCGGGCAGTGCGAGATGATACCTTTACTGGCCTGGCCTACATTTCTGTGGCGGACTTAAACTGTCCCCATTCGATGACTGGGGTTTGACTGAAGTTCAGAGCCTTCAGAGCTGGGTGTAACCCTGTCCAGGCCGATGGTTTGGCAGTTTCCTCTGAGTGTGTGACCACGTGCCATTCAGTTCTACTGAACTGACTTTTTCTGAGAAGGATTTAAGTGGCTGAGCGTTAAGTTGGACCGGTCCAAACCAGGTCTGAGACGACTCCGACGGGGCGAGTTACTCCTCCGCACCTCTGACTGAGCATTTCGTTGTGCTCCACACCAAGGCAATGGCCCACCATTGGTGTCACTTTTTCTCACCCCTTCACGTTTAATGCCGAAAGGCTGAGAAAACTGCAAAGGAGGCAACTGTTTTTTCCCTAGACACACAAATGGCTTCTTCTTTTGTTTATGCCATCAGAGGGGTTGGGTGCATCGCAAGAATTTGCACAGACAAATTAGGAGGACACAGAGTTGACAGCACAGTCGCCTGCAGAGTTTTCCTCATGTATTCACTTAAGGCACCGACAGCTATGGTTCACTTACATATCAAATTTGCGCTCCGCCCTTCACCAGATCAACTTTGTGCTTAATTTGAAAAGGTTACCAATACGAGACTCAAGACTGGTTTGGTGGGATGCCAGAGGTGTAGATGTGCAGAGTGGAGCTGCGTTCTCTCGAGAAGCCGTGCAGAGGAGAAGCCTGCAGTGCTTTTCGGTAGCAGTAACGTAAATTCATCGCAGATGCAGTTTTCGGAGCTGTACGCGTGCAGTTAAAAGATACCGTTCGGAGCGGGTTGTGTCATGGTGAGATGTGTCAAAGTTTAACTGGAGCTGGCCTTCAGGCAGGAGACCCATCCAGGCCAGAGCCAACTGGGTTATGCACTACGCCTTCCTCCTGGGATCCCTCTCTTAGTTGAGAGTTGAGCATTCGAGACCTCTGCAAGTGTTCCAGCAAAGAACGGTGACCGGCTGGAACTGTCTCTGGTACAGTTGCCGTGTCGGAAAAGTCTCGAGTTAGACTTTCTGGGATCAAAATGCTTGCGAGAGCCATCGCCGGGGTTTTGAGAAAAGCAAACAGCGCTGCTATGAGCATTCCGGCTGTCAGTTTGACAGCAAGACAAAACACGTGGGAGTGACCCGAGTGCCTTTCGCAACGGCGGCCTAGTAGCCGCAGCCCCCCTTCTGCATGCGGTTCGCATTAATCAAACTCATTCTGTTTGTTTCAAGAGAAAACCAAACACAAAGTCATAAGCACACAACAGAATGATATTCCCACACGTCAAACTCCAAACTCCAATCCGCATGCAGTATTCACCTCTACGTGACCTGCCTCTATATTTATATATGTCACAATTTCTGATAAAGTTTTCTGATCTTTCACCAAAGCTTCATCCAACATAAAAACACCCTAGACACCAGAGGACGTCTAAGATCAGCCGACCGAACGTGATCGGCCCGGCTGCGAGCTGGTAGGAGCCGTCGCAGGTTCACCACGCGTTGGCGCTGGAAGCCTGAAACGTGTGGGACAATCGAGTAGGTGAGGTGAAAACAGGTATTTCAAACCAAGTGCTGAAGTACTGAGCTGGAACAATGGTCGTGCAGATACAGAGGCCCCCCCCCGAGAACACGCATGCTCTATAGCTTGCTGCCTTGCCTTTCTCCCCCTCTCAACACCCCTCTGTCAGTGGAAAACTCAATAAAGCCACAGCAGCCTCCTCCCGAACAAGTGAATGTGTAAGTTCCAGCTATGTTAAAAATGCAGGTGCCGCAGGGCAGAGCTGCGTTGGCGTAACCCCCCCCCCAGAACGCACCTCCCATCTGCTCTCAAATGAGTGCTTCTGCGGTGCAGATGTGAGGGACACCGACCTCTTCCGTCCACACTGCCGAGGCGTTTTTATGCTTCGTGGGGCTTTGACCCCTAGGATCAGGACGTGGGTTTGCGTGCGGCTAACGCGGAGCTAATCGGGGTGGCTGTTCGCTCAGGGTTACCAAAGGGTCAGAGGTCAAAGGTCGCCGGCAGTGGTTACTGCGAAGGACTGCTATGAGCGGATACTGCGGGTAGTTAGCGGATCCGAACCAGGAGTGTATGAGTGTAACGGGTGTTTGACCTGGTATGTCGCCTGCAGCGAATGAACACGGTCACATGGCCCAGCGTACAGATGCCAGGCGTCTTGGGCGCAGTCGTGCTCTTGAATGGAAACAACATGCAAATTCTGCGCATGGCAGCTCAGTGCTGCGTGGAGCGACTGCACCGGCATCACGGAAACTCACCCGCGCTACCGTACCGGAGGGAATGTATAAGCGTTACCCTCCTCCTTACATCCCACTTCCGGGTCGCTGCAGGTTACAGGCGGGGCGGATTGGCCCGGCGTCTCGCCACCCGTTGCAGTGACGTGGTCGCCTCTTTGTCCAAGTCTGGTCTGGTACACCACAAAAGCGTTCCCAAAATGCTGAGCACACAGGGCAAAATCAAACGCGGCCTTATTGCTGCCAGTTCCTCGAAGGTGCAAACCCCTCACGGTGGCACCACCTGGCAGCGGTCGCGGGGCCACTGCGAAACCTGAAAGTCAATAAACCCTGTCCGCGCTTTTCAGTTTCGCTTCCGCCAGGAGAAGCAGGCTTCGCACTCGTCTTCACTGAACGCGCCGCTTTCCAGTTGCTGCAGAAGGAACTAGCTGCGTCCACTGAGCTCTGCTGGCAGTCTGGGTGTTTCCCCTGGTTGTTTTTGCCTCTAAGACGTGTGGCTCGAACTCTGGGCGTCAGATCAAGGCATCGGCCCTCCTGAATGGGGGGATTTATTTGACTATCGGATTTCTTTATCCAAATGCACTTTGCAAGTCTTTGTGAGGTCCTTTCATCTCCGTGTCACTTTGTGGCGGCGGCAGCAATGCAGGCACACACTTGACTTCTCCTCCTGGTCCTTCCCTTCAACACGTTTTGTGTAGCGCTTACAGGGTCTTGAGGGAAGCAGCTAAGCCGATGAAGGGAAGGGATTCACTGAGGCAAATGTTTAAAGAAATACCGCGGTACCTTCGTGACACTCACTGAAGGGCAAAGGGCACGTTTACTTTAGCAAAAAAGGGATTTCTGCTCTATTTATTACTTTATCCTCAAAACTTGCTGCCGTGCGTTGACACCGAACGGCTCCGCAAGCTTTGGCGACGTTTGCCAGCCACGGTTACCGTATTTAAAGCGTTTCGTCACCAGTGCATCTTCCCTTTTCCTACTCGATCGTCCGTAAAGTTACCCGAGTTTACTGGAGTATTAACTCTGACGCTGGTTCCCCTCACGTGGTGCAGCAGAGCTGCATAAACCTGGCCTAGTTCCTCCCCTCCTGTTCACCTTCCGACAACAAGAAGTGTCTGTGGAGATGGGTGCAGAACACCACATACAGAAACACATGGAAATGATCACGGACTGCTAAGCCAAAGCCCGGGAGCGGTAGCGTGGAGGTGGGCCACACCCCTCCCAGACTCCCCTTATGTAAGCGACATGTCACATGTCTCCTGCTCCAACCAGCAGTGGGGGAGGAATGGGCGTCCGGGGTTAACAAAATGCCTGCGGTAGTTTCAAACTGTCACTCTTTCCAGATGAAGTACAACCCCCCCCCCCCCCCCCCCCCNAAAATGCCTGCGGTAGTTTCAAACTGTCACTCTTTCCAGATGAAGTACAACCCCCCCCCCCCCCCAAGCACAGCCTGCAAGCCCCTGCCAGCTTGGAAGGCAAACTGGCATCAACTTGGCCACAGTCAATCCAACTCTGTAGACGAGTTCAAAAGTTGTGAGGAACGTTGAGGAGTCACTCGCAGGCGTCGGGTGTGCGGAGCCACCGCATGGGTGTCAAAGGGAAAAGAAAGGGGAGGCGTATGAGTCATACGCCCTTACACCCATCGAACCATCCACACTGCCAGGAGTCGAGCATGCAGAAAAAGGCTCGGTCTTTGCCCCTGAGGTGGTGAAACGTCCTGCAGAAAAGCAGAAGTTATGAAAAAGTAGAACGTGTGGAACGACCAACACTCGGCCCTTTCCTTTCCCCCGTTTCAATCACGTCAGGAAGGAAGGAAACGCGGCGTGCAGACGGGTCCGAAGCTCGGAAACGGGCGGCCTGACGGGTCCTGGTGCTGCTGTGCGGGTCGAGACCCTGCTTCTGCGGCTCTGCGCAGGTGTTTCTTCTACCCATAAGCATTTCGCTGCAGCCACAAAAGCAGGTTTCAAGGCGTGTGGTCACGTCTGGAAGTTGCCAGATGTTTAAAGAGAATGAGAAAGGCTGCATTCTTCACCACCACTAATAAAAGACTGAAAGACCAGCGATATGTCCTCGGACAACAAACGCAACACGTCCGTATGGCGGGTAAAGTAGTAATAATAACAACAGCAGCAGTAGCATTTATTACTATTGTATTAGTACATATTATATTTGCCACATGCACATTTTTATTTCCTTTTCTTTTCATGTAGCAGCTGGAAAACCGGCTGGAAAATGTTGCCATTGGTGACCCCCCGTTTTCTCAAACCGCCGTTTTGGACCCCACTAAATGTGTTATGGTGGGGTTTCGCTGCGAAACCTAAAATAGGCTGTAGGAATGTTGGACAAGTCTGTGGATGAGAATTAGTCTTACAGCAAAAAACGGAACAACTGCGGCTCAGCGGGCGCCGTGATGCCGACCGACAGGAGAGTCTGCAGAATGACGTGTATTACCTTACACCCCGGTCCCAACCGCTGCTCTACGTTCACGAGCGCGTGCCCTCAAGTCCTGAACTGCAAGAGTTTTCCCACTCTTCTCTAAACATCACGACGTGCTTTAGAGGGACTGTGAAATAAATGAAGGCAAAGAAAATTTGGGCCGCATCTGAAGGTGTTAGAATGTCTTGCCTTGGAAAGGGCTTGAAGACTGTAAAAACATGGTTAGAACTGCTCCACTTACCCAGCATGCACACGCAAAGTGCAAGTAATAAGACACAAGTTCGTATACTGAGTCTGGAAAGGTGAGATTTGGGTCTTTTAAGGGAAGACAGGCCATTGCACTGCTGAGGGGCATCCAGCTCATCCAGGTAAGGGCTCTCTGGGCATCAGCAAGGGTTCAAGCCACCCTGACTTCTTGCTCAGTGATGTCACTCAGACATTCAGCCCCCGGCTCCATGACACCGACACTGTCGGTCTACGGCCTTGCATCATGGCACCCAATACAGATCCCATACCTCCCCCGCCGAATGACGCCGCCCGTTGCTCGGGGTGTTTTGCCAGGTGTCTGCGGTTGCTCCGCAGGCCTGTCACCAAGTCACGGCGCACCTGTTACAAGCACCAAGACCATACCTGTGACTCCTTCCACTTGTACGGGTTACGCCTTCGTCGCAGCGACCTACTCTGTTCTCACACTCCTCCCCCAAACCGGCTGCACTGCAGGAAAAGGTGCACATTTGCACAGATGTATTGGTAGATATGGGAGGACTCTCCTGTTGTCCTCAGCCAGTGGGCCAAGTTTGGGACGGGAGTGTTTTCCAGCTGCCTTTCCTGAAGCGTGAAGGACCGGTCTCGGTGCCAAAGAAGGACTCGACAGCGGCTTGGCTCGGGCTCACGAGACCTTGACGCCCAAGCGTGTGACCTCGCTTTGAAAGGTGATGTCAGGCTGATGTGAAGTTGAACGCACTGAAAAACAGTTCTCAAACTGAACTGCAAATTTCCCTCAGATCAGCTCTCTGTTGAGATAAGTTGCCGCCACACCGGTCGGCAGTTCAAGGCTCTGCTAAGCATCTTGCGAGATGTTTGTTTGCCTGGTGCCGGTCGCAGTACCCAGCCTGCACCCGTGGAACAATGTGACGATTTACAGCCTGTCGGCGGCAAGTTCTTTCCAGTGTGTGGTATTCCGAGGCCCTCCCTTCCTTTGAGACCGGCTCCCCACGCCCTGGCCCTGCCTGTCGGTGCAGAGTCTCACCCCGAACAGCAGCCGCCCTTGGGGAAGGCAGCTATCTGGCCCACGTGCTGCGGGACCTGGCCGTGAAAACTCCCCTCCACGAGGCCCTGTCTACTGCAACGGACCCCTGTGGGCGCCCAGAGGTGGACAGGGGTAAAGTGCAGTTGCCCAGACCTGACACAGCGGCATCGGCAGGTCCTCCTCTCTCTCCCTCGCCGACGCTGTTTGTAGTCACTCAGACTATGGCACGTATGCGCAGAGCACGACACACACCCACATACACCCACTCACACACAGACCCTGGTGTTTCACTCACTGAATAACCACATGGCTCAGTGAAATAACTGATGACACTTTAGCCAAAGCTGGTTGTGAAGGTTCGAATGTCTGTAGGAGGAACACTGAGCCGTGGTGTCGGATTAAAGTGCTACAGAGTTTTGAGCGGAGCTGATGTGTTGTAGCGACAGAGGACATGGTGTCGGGCAGCTACGAGTTTGGCAAAATGGTTATGGAGAAAAGCGGCTAACAGACAACAGCCTGTAAAAACCGGAACATTTGCAAGGAATATGGGCTGGACAAGTGGGAGGCACCACTGAGAATGGCGGAGAGATTCTGTGGGACTTGAGATGGACAGGTGAACAGGTACTGGCCAACCAACCAGACACAGTGGTAACAGATAAGCAGGAACAAACAGCAGCGGTGATTCCACACGAAGGTATCGATTTCCGAAAGCGGTGCGGATCGGCCTGTACGGTGGACGTTCCCTCCCGGTTTGGGGCTCCATTTCTGCAAACAGAGCTAAAATTAAGCACAGAGAAGTAGTGAGAAGTACAGGCAGGTTCTTATCCATCAGAGACCATCAGGGAGGCATCTGATGGTCCCAAATTCATTCTGAAGCATGACAGTGACCTCAAACACACAGCCAAAGTCGTGAAGAAGCATCTTCAGTGACATGAAGAACAAGGAATCCTGCAACAGATGGTATGACTCCCACCGAGCCCTGATCTCAACATCATCTGGAATCACATGCAGAGACAGAAGAAAGTGAGACGGCCCAGTTCTGCAGAAGCACCGTGGCGAGTTCTCCGAGATGCTTGGAACGACCTGCCAGCCGAGTACCTTTAACTAAGAGAACGGATGTTTTAAAGACAAAGGGCGGTCCCCCAAAATATTGGTTTGATTTGGCTTTCTTCTGCTTACCGCACTTTCTAGGAAGTTTATTGACTGACTATTGATGGCGTCATGTTTCAAAGCATCCTCACTTTGCAGTGTTTTCTCACAAAACTTTGGCTCAATGCTCACTTCTGCAAACCTCATTTTTGTGCATTGATATACGTTTCCACAAAGTCATGGTCACGGCTCTTGTTTGCTGCTTGCAGGGAACGTCATCTTGCACCTCAGGGCTGCTCATCTAGGCCCCTCAACGCGAGGAAGGAATACAGCGACGCGCACAGAGCCGGTCCGGGCCTGTCGTGCACGCCAGGGGGCGTCTGCGACAGCTTCTCTCTCCTGTCAGCAGGGCGGACGATGCAGCTGCTAAAATAATCTCGCCTTCCCCTGCTACCTTTTTCCTGCCCTCTTATGTAACTGTGTTCTACACTCCCTGCCACAAAACACACATCTGAAATCTCCGCATACCAAAATTCATTGCACCCATCACGTGCCGCCTATCGTTCGGGAGCGGACCCCCCCCCCCCCCCCCCCCCCCCCCCCCCCCCCTACCCCC
>UFQX01001083.1:11215-60816 GCA_900497675.1 Arapaima gigas
CCCCCCCCCCCCCCCCCCCCGTGAGCTGGAGTGTAGAAACGAATAACTGTGGGATTAATGCTTTTAAACTGCTGTCCAGATGAAAGATGTTTCTCAGAAGATTGAAACGAAACACTTTTTTTAACTCCGGTGCTCACAGTCCCTCGTGGACGTGAGGGTCCCTGGGTCACGGAGGGTCCAGGTGACATACATATCTGTGGCCTGAGATAAACCCTCTTCACACCCCCAGCAGGATGCAGGAGGGATGTCATTTGCTTACCTGCAAAGCAGACATTTCATGTAAATCTTCCAAACAGCCCTGGAACGTCTAACATCAAGCGCTGTTTGCTCAGAAACGACATGAAATCCTTTGGAAAACAGAAAAGAACCATTTGAGTTGGCACATGGATGTGCAGAAATGTAGTTACATGTGAAGACAGGGTGGGTCTCCCACAGGTGGTTTATTAATGATTGAAAAATGTATTTATTTGCACAACACGTCTCTTCAGGGCTTCGACAGAATCTTCATAGGGACAAACACGAGTCCGACAAGCCGCGTCTTTCGACTTCCCTTCGGTCCCCGTCGCCCGGTTTGCTCCACTGCAGAGCAACTTCGCTGTTGCTCGTGTTTTTCTCGGGAGAAGGTTTGCGAGACGGCGTTCCAGGAGCCACTGTTTTTCCACAAGAGCTTTGCTTAGGAAACCGACAAAGTTGACTTTATTGCAGCTCCTGGCACGCGGCTCCCGGCAGCAGCGTTTGGATAACAAGGTGCTGGCGCTCGGCTCGGGAAAAACCCGGGAAGGACGTCGGAGCCGAAATACTGCGCTTGCAAAGAAAGTATCGCTATATTTCAGACCGGTAGCAGTGACAGCTAAACCTGGATCTGACGAAATGAGGGTTTATTAACTGTTTATAAAGCAAGAGGGCTCAGCAGCGGAGGGGTCGATGCTCGCTGGACTAACAGCGGGCCCTCGCGGGGGGTCCTTCCGCGAGTCCCCGCTGACAGCGTAAAAGGGGAGGTTTGGGGCAATTTGAGGCGTCTAGGCAGGACCCGCCATGGTGGAGAAGCGCAGGAGAGAACGAGCAGGCAACAGCGCCCCCTAGCAAGCGCAGGCCTGTCTTCCGAAGGAGCCGCGAGGGGGGGGGATTCGCGCTGATGACCACGTGGTGTCGCATGACACCCGACACCTATCACCTGCGAATGGGTTCCTCTGTCTTGCACCGACGCAGCGTTGCCCTCCGCCGCTGCCGAAACGCTGCTCAGTACCGCCCCCCTCCTGCGCATCCCGGAAGTGCACGTCATCGCAGCTGATGCTCTTTTCATGTTTGTCGCAGCTCTGGTCCGAGCCGGGACGTGGTAAGAACTGTGGTAAGAGGTGAAGTCTGGGCAACGGCAGCATACGAGGAGACCTGTTTGCTCAGAAGGTGTTCCCCCATTTGTATTTACCCTCTGGACACACATGACACTCCCGCTATTGACCTAAACCGAGCAAAACTTTATAAGCTGAGTTGGTTCCAGATTTCCCACCAGTTTAGTCCAGGCTACTGCAGCATCCTGGGAAATGCGATAAATTCAAGCGCTGCCTTGACTAAACATAAATATCCATGTCCACGTGCACGTCTGGAACGCAGCACAAGTCGCTTCGTCGCACACAAAGCTGTGTGACGTCGTGGCGTTTCCCGTTTGAAGTGCCGCGTGACGGTGGCTGTCGGCACATCTCGCCGTCTCTCAGCCGTCTTTGTAACGTCAGTCAGTCTAATACGTGAAACAGCAGCACGAATGATTCTACTATTTTTATTGTATTATTAGCAGCATTATTCCTTCAGCTCATGGGCACAGCTGAGTAAATTTGTGCCCCATTCTTCTCCGCTGGTTGGAGCTCCTGCGGTCACGCGCTCACGAAGACCGCTGACAGAATGAATCCCACCACACTAGTGTAAATAAAGCTTTAATCTCTCAAGTATGTGATGATCCAGAGTTAAACAGGTGCAGGACTGTTCAGCACATCAGGCCGCAGTGTCTCTTTTCCAGTTTTTCGGGCAGTTTAAGCGGCGTACTTGTCTTCTGGGAACTGGGTACTTGTATAATAAAAAGACGCGTTACTTCAGACCCCTCACAGCAGGCAGTGTGAGATCTCGAGGAGCGAATGAACCCGGTTTGGCGAGGGATCAGTACACACGAAAAGACCTGATGTTCCTCAGAAAGGAAAGTTGACGCTGGTGCACAACCTCTGCGCTGCTTGACCACCACGGGTGGTTTATCCAGTTGACCTGAGGTTACTTGTTTGAACCCATTATCTCCAGCTTCTAGGCCATCAATGCTCACTCAATACCTGAGACCCTTGGACCTCCTGAAGTCCACCACAGCCTCTTTTGTTAAGTTCAGACCTGTAGTTGTTTCTCATGACATCATTTGACCAAGTCCTGAACCTGCACTCATCCTCGCGCCTCTCCCCGAGGCACCATACGGTTGTTACATCAGAAGAAAACTCCTGTAGATGAGTGTTGCACTTTTACTCTGGTCATGGGTCATAGGTTTGGCGGAGGCGAGGATGAGTAGGACGTTACGGTGCATCGCGGACCATGACTTCGGCTGACAGCTGTTCACCCTCGAAGGAGCCTTGTGACATCAGAGTTGTTAAGCTTTTCTCCCGCTTTACTGCGGTTGCTTATTTTCTTCTATTATTTATTGGTCATTTACTCATTCGTTGGCACCTTTTACTGTGCATCTTCTCTTGTGAAGGGATTAATAAAGTCATATCCTATCCTTTAATGACAAAACTCGTGTGCGACATGATGTTGCATTTTGCTGTGATCAGCCTTTGTAGGTGTGACTGTATTCATCATCACAAGGCGAGAAGAACCTGAGAAGCACGCTTCAAGCCTGCGATTTGAAAAACCAATCTGTGCATGAAGAAGAAGCAGACAAACAAACAGATGGAAACTGGGGTGTATAGATATGGAGGTCTGAGTATTTTCAGAGGACATCTTCATAATGTTTGTTCCCTACCGTTCGTGGTTTGCTGGGGGCGAGTTCATCTTCCAGCAGGTATTTCCCGCCTGACATCTGCACCTGCTAATGCTCACAGGTACCAATACAGTTGAATGCATTAGATGCAGAGCTCACGTGAATTCCAGGCTGAAAGGCCTAATATCCTGTGTTGTGTAGGATACGGCTTGACGGAAACGTGGTTTATGATGCTGAACGGACCAAGCTGATATCAGGTTACAGTCTATGAGTGGAAATAGATGGAGACGCGGAGATCTTGGCATAACAACAAACACACTTTATTTTTTTGTAGCAAAAGACAGCACCTCAGATGATGAGACACCTTTGAGAACACTTCTGGCCCCATGGCATCGCAGACTGAACATGTATGCTGTTGACCTGGCATGTAGCTCTAATGGACAAAGAAGGTTTCTTCAAAGGCATCTATTTTAGTGCAGAGGGGAAAGTAAGATTAAGGCACTATGGGTAAGAAATTCTTTGGTTCGTCTAAGACTTTGGTTGCACTGATTGCTTTATTGCTTCGTGAACTCTTTGAGATTCGGTGTGTGGAAACCCATTGTAGTAATAGGCTGGTGGAGGAGGGGGAGTGTGAGTGGGTCTCATTTAATCCTGGACCACTTCTGAGGACTCTGACACCACCTTGCCATCCTTGGTCTCGATCATTTTGATGACCACGCTCTTCTTGCTCTGGGTCAGGTCTTTATTGCCGAAGCCGCCGCCGCTGCTGCTGCTGCTGTAGCCACCCCCATAGCCGCCCCCAAAGCCGCCGCCGTAGCTACTGGAAGAGTAGCTGCTGAAGGTGCTGCCAGCACTTTCCATTGGGTAGGAGCTGTAGCTTGCTGCAGAAGGTGGAAAAACTGTGTACGTCAAATGTTCACGATAAAAGAAGTCAGATCAAGGCTGTGAGTTGAAAAGACCACTACTTACGGCCATAGCTCTGTTTGGAGATGCTAATGGACTTGATGCCACTGGCCAACCTTTTGGAGAAAGCAGAAGTTCAAAATTTAGCTGCAGAGGAAATAGTTTTTGATAAAAACCAGTAGTGAAACACGGAAGCAGAACCGGTTTCTGTATATGTTCAGAGGTGGTCACCTGTTTTCCTCTCCTTCCAGCAGCTTCCTGTAGGTGGCAATCTCAATGTCTAATGCCAGCTTGACGTTCATCAGGTCTTGGTATTCCCTGATCTGTCGGGCCATGTCCTGCTTGGCCCTCTGCAGGGCTTCCTCCAGCTCCTTGATGCGCTCCTTGGCGTTCCTAACTGCATCTTCGCCACGTTCCTCAGCCTCAGCAATCTGGTTTTCCAGGTTAGCACGCTAAAGAGAGACAGACCGAGTCAAGTGAGGGTGCCTGCCCTTCACCAGCTGCCCAGCCCAGCGTGGTCGAGAAAGAGACCTTCGGAGCCGAAGCAGCAGAGGCGTTCGGTGTCGTGTTTTACCTGGCCTTTGACGGAGTCGATCTCAGACTGCAGCCTCTGGATCATGCGGTTCAGGTCAGCAATCTCTGTCTTAGTGGATCTCAGGTCATCTCCATACCTGGTGGCAGAAGTCTGCATCTCTTCGTACTGAAAGAAAACCCAGAAAAGATACACCCTGATTCTGACTGCTACAGAGGTAGAATAGTCCTCCGTGAAGCTGAGAGAGGCCGGTGCCAAGAGCACAGTGATGGTAGAGAACATTACCTTTGTCTTGTACCATGACTCGGCCTCGGCGCGGCTGCGGTTTGCGATGTCCTCGTACTGGGCGCGCACTTCAGCCACGATGGCGTCCATGTCGAGGTTGCGACTGTTGTCCATCTCCACCACCACGGAGGTGTCCTTGATCTGGCTCTGCAGTTCACGCAGCTCCTGGAAGGGAATGTTGAAATGCAGATATCGTCAGGCGCCGGAGACATCTCTGCAACTGACAACTGCTAAAGTTAAAGATGCACACATAGGAGTCGAATGAGTATGAGGAAGGGAGTTCAGGGGGGAGGCTTGGCTCTGTACCTCCTCATAGATCTGTCTCAGGAAGTTGATCTCATCGGTGAGGCTCTCCAGCTTGGCCTCCAGCTCCACCTTATTCATGTAGGCCTCATCCACATCCTTCGGGAACAGGAGGACAGCTCCCGTTATCAAACGCACGCTTGCGTAAGCCGTGCGGTGTCTGCAGTAATTCTGACGTTCTCATCCAATGCCGCTTACGTAAGAGTCACGGCTTCCAAAGAGAGGGGCGCATGCAGGCGGAAGCTCTCACCTTCTTGATGAGCACAAATTCATTTTCACACTCCGTGCGCTTGTTGATTTCATCTTCGTACCTAGGGGACCACGAGGGAGAGCCACGTTAGCACAAAGGGCAGCGGGGAAAAGAAAGCCAGAACTCAGGGGGGGACGAATAAATCTGCGAATGCTTTCAACCGAGCAAACAAACACGCCCAAGCCCACACACGGCTACCGAGCCCTTGACTTCAATTAAGCCGCCTGAGTTCTAAGAAATAATGAAAGCCTGCAGCGGCAAAACTTCCTTGCCAAGCGTGCAGTGTGCAAAAGCAACAGCAGAGGGAAGCCGAGGGCTGCGCAAACGCTGAGCGCCACACCCTTGGATCAGCTGCTTTTCATCAGCAAAGGGTTCTGACCGTATGGCATGCTGGATCCAGCGCTCGAGGCTGTGAGAACAGTCAAAGGCGGCTCCTCTTTATCTGACTACTCGCTCGAGGCCTAGACTCTTTATGAACTAAGGTCACGGTGGAGCGTCAGTCGTGTGTCGGCATTAAGTCGTCTTGTTACGCAAGGCGTGCGCCGAATTAGCGGATGAAACTGGAGTTTAAGAACACGCTGAGTCAGGAATGTCTGCAGTGCGTGAAGCGTCCCTTGCAGCCTGCTGAGGAGGCAAAGGCAAACTTCCGTGCAGCGGTCCTCAGACATACGTGACCAAGGAACTTGGCACCGGGCGCTCACTTGTTCTTGAAGTCCTCCACCAGGCCCTGCATGTTGTGAAGGTCGGCCTCCAGCTTCATCTTGTCGTTGCCCAGGCTGTCGAGTTGCCTGCGCAGGTTGGCAATGTAGGCCTCAAACATGGCATCGATGTTGGAGCGGGTGGTGGTCTGTTCCTGCAGGAGGTTCCACTTGGTCTCCAGCATCTTGTTCTGCTGCTCCAGGAAGCGCACCTGTGGGAGAAAGAGGAGAAACACCCAGCCTGTTCATTTTGCCCGGCGTGCACTGTGCTCTTCTGTGGTCACCCAGCGGCGTGTGTAAAGGTACAGCCGTGCAACTGCGAGGGTCACTCGACAGATCCAAGTCAAAGAGGGAGGCCCGCCCGAGACTAAAACTTCAGGGAATGCCACCGTCGGGAACGTTCTGGCTTTTAACCCTTGCGCTCGGCAGGGTCCAGCGTGGCATGTGTTTCCGCACAGGAACTCGGGCCTGTTTTCCAGAGGAAAGGGTGACGTGCGGTCTCAATAGGCGGCTGGGAAAGGCTGGGAAACCAGCAGGCATTTGGCTCTTTCCCTGCTTCCTGTTTTAGGAGGGCGAGGCTGAGAGGTGAGGCCAACGGCTGTAAAAGAACGGGGGAAGAAAGCATGGAAAGGTTTCCAGATAGCACATATGGTAAATATTTAACCACTGCTTCACGGCAGAGGGGAAGGATTGTGGAGCACAAGCATGTGGCCATGTGAGGAGAGAAAGAAATGGATTTATGACTCATTGTGCACACGTCCTGCGCCCGTGGCATTTGACACGAATTAGCGGCAGAAGAAAAGATGGTTAAAAAGGTGTATCATCCAGCCGGTGTGAAGTTCATTCGACTCCTTCGTCTTTTTGCAGAAGCCCTTCACGTGACCAGACGCAGTGTTGACTAGAAACATGTCATTGGAGCAGCCTTTTTAAATATTAACCGCCCCGTGTATTTTCTGACACTGAGGAGAAATGCACGTCCGGCAAGAGCAAAGAGCCGCTCGACTGAAGCTAAAGCAGTTGGGAAGCTGCTCCAGGCTAGTCTGATTATGAGCCTGATTCCAAGCGGCCCCCCCCGGATGAGCCACGCCGCCCGGAAGGTGCCCCTTGCCAGCAAAGTCCGAGGTGACGCCGAGGAACCAAAAAGCACGGAGAACAAAGGAGATACGAGGGTTATGTAACACCTGTATGTGTGTCCTTTTTTGGGAAGTGGACGTGCGGCAAAGGTGAAAGTCGCTCCCCCGCCCACCCTCCCCGCACCACACCAACCCTCCGCCTCGGCCATCTCACAGTACGTTCGGCACTCAAGTTATCGTGGACACACCCTGACCTCTCCTCCACCCCCTTCGGGTCTCCCACCATTCATCACTTCATCTTTTTATAAAACTATAAAACTATAAAGCACCAATATGGCAGATAACCAGAAGCGAAGGGTCAGCTGCATATTCTCCTCTTTTAAGCTCCTCTGTGCTTCAGAACTGGGGTGAAACATCTATGGGTGGAGTCACACCGGGATACAGCTGCTTCTTCGCGTTCCTACACCCTTTCCACCTTTTCTCAGTGCAGCTTCGCTTCTCTCGCTTGGCTCGCACATTTAAAGCCCAGGGACAGGAGGAGGGAGGGGAGAGAGCAAAATGCACGAGGACTGACCTTATCAATGAAGGAGGCGAAGCGGTTGTTGAGGCTCTTGATCTGCTCCTTCTCCTGGGTGCGAACAGCCTGGATGTTGGGGTCGATCTCCAGGTTGAGGGGTGCCAGCAGGCTCTTGTTGACAGTGACAGCAGTGATGGGGGCAACGGGGATTTGACCCAAGCTCATTCCCATGCTTGCGCCCAGGCCGATCCCGCTCCCGTAGGCTGAGCTGCTGGACATGTACCCGCCGCTCCCGAAACCAGCCCCCGCGCTGCTTCTGCCAGGTCCAAAGGAACTGCGCACAGAGTAGCTCTGTCTGGACATACTCTGGGTTGGACCTGAGTAGGACATGCTGCTGAAGCTTCGGGGGGTAACGCCGGAGGACACCACCGAGTACTTGGTGGTCTTTTTGGTTGACATCGTTGACATCTTGCCTTGATAGAAGCAGCTGGAAGAGCAGAGAGTTACAAGGAGGAATGCAGGCTCGTCTGCTGCACTTAGCCCTCGAGCAGATAGACCAGAAGCTGGACAATGATCTGTTTTATACTGCCGTGCTCAGGGGAGGAGTCGGGGGCGGAGGCAGAGGCAGAGGCAGAGGCGGGGCTTATTGGCCCAGACTAGTGGAGGAGGGGAAGTGTAGAAGGAAGGGGAAGAAAAGAGGGGTGCACAGCATTCCTGGTTTGAATCACTAACCTGCAAGACAAAATCATTACCTGCCATTCAGTTCTCCTCCCTCTCCAAACATCTCATTTTTTTTCCTCGCACCCCCACAGTCTGCTCTTTTAGTAGCTCAGAGGCTAAAGTTCAGATGCCTTTGGAATGTGTGGGGAGTGAGTGGGGCTGAGAGCTGATAACAGCCTGTCTTCTGCTGATAACAGACAGTCCAAACCTTGGTGCTTCTCTTGGTTTTCCTCTGACAGCCACTCACAGGCTTAAAGTGCTTCCAAATGTCTGCACACAGCAGGTAGAAATTTACAGGACGGGAGGTGGTGCTGGGTGGCTCTCCGCCTTGTCTCTGTTCCCAGTGAGAAGGCAAATCACTGCCATCTGAGACGCTGCCAAGCTACAGCTTCAAATTCTTTGGTGAAATTGTCGTGTTTAATGTGCATTTCAGCCTGGTCTGTTTGGTCTGCTGGAGCTGGACTGAAGAGGTGGAATGAGGGCATTAATTTACTGTGGAATTCTGTGGTGTGTGTGTGGTGTGTGTGTGTGAGATACGTCTCATTTTTGTCCTCAGCAGGCCACACATGCAGTTTTTAACACTTTGCCCAGTTTCACATTTAAAAAACCTACCAAACACATTAAGCTACAAGACAGTTTCTTCCTTGGAGCTCCGCTGTTTCCGTGGGGAAACGCTTGTTGTTTGCTAATTTCTTTTTTGCTTTGTTGCTTTGCATGTTGCTGGAACCTGGTGCAGCCCCCCCCCCCCCCCCCGGGAGAAATAGTTTTTTTTCTTTTTTTTTTNAACGCTTGTTGTTTGCTAATTTCTTTTTTGCTTTGTTGCTTTGCATGTTGCTGGAACCTGGTGCAGCCCCCCCCCCCCCCGGCGGAGAATAATAGTTCTTTTCATTCATTTGTTCATTCAGTCGACTGCACAGCCTTTGGATTTGAATATTCAAGCTTCTGTCTTTTGTTTTTTTTTTTTAAATTGGCGACAACGGCTCTTGCCGGTGGACCTTATGAGCTTATGACCAAGTCGCCGGTCCCGCCCCCCCACCCCTCCCCACCCTTCCCCACCCTTCGAGGAGAGACTCACCCGTCGTTGGCCAACAGTCCCTTTCCCAAGAATAGCAGCTGCTTTTGTCATTGTCATGGAAACCTGAGCAACAAACCACTTCCTTTACGTCTCGGTCTCATCGGCGACTGCAGTATAAATCAGATGCCAGAACTCTGAAGGACGTTTCAACGTGGAAACGCTGTTGAAGCATGGCTGCCCATCTGACAAACTTCTAATGTCTCGCGCTCATTTGAATACGCTGACTATTTCCATATTCTGCTGCGACTCGTATCAGCAGATGTTGGCTCTCGCTGCGTATTTGTCTTACTTTTAGCAGTCGAGCAACACGGCGGTTCTCCTTTCCCTCCGTTCGTTTGGTTATCGCTTTGTTTCCAAAGGTATTCGTCTTACAAATGAAAATGAAATTAAATGAAACATCTGAAGCTCTTAAGTCCTTGTACCCAGAAGCTGTCGGCGTCTTCCGCTTCGGGCGAGCTGTGAATCGAGACGCCTTGTTTACTGAAACAAGGCAGTGTTCTCCAATGGTGTTGGAGAAAACCGGTCGTGCTGAAAATGGAGTATTGATATCAGTATAATATTGCGGTGACGTGGGACAATTCTTACGCAGAATTCCTAAGCAAAGAATATTGTGAAAACCTGTCTGTTCCATACTTGAATTATTGCTGCTCAGGGGGATTTCGCTGGTATTCTAGTCCTTTTTTTGTGTTCAGTAACCCCACAGCCCCGGTTTTGCAGGTTCCGTTGTCTCCTGCCACCCGGGGCTCTTCTCTGCTGCTCCCGGGTTATCGGCGCTCAGAAAAGGTCAACCCAAGAAACTTGTCCTGCAGCGTCTGGGCCTCAGCGGCCTGCCCAAAACACCCTCTTCCCTCCGGGTGCTTCCTGGTGCTGTTGCCAAGGAGACCAAAGTCAAATTTTTGTAGCTGGCAGATAGCGTGGAAGATCTGGCACTGCGGCTCGCAGACGTCATGAATGGGGCCTTCGACTATATAAACATTACACAGCGGAGTCACACCCAGGACCTCGGAGCACCGGGGTGGCTGCCCTGTCCCTTGTCCTCCCAGGTGACACTTGAGAAGACCTGTGGGTGCAGCGAAACGCACCGAGTCACCGGCAACATCCAGCGGTTGATGGGCTACAAAAGTATATCTGCTTATGATGTGAGCTGCAGCTGCAGGACTGAACTCTAGGACTATGACGCCGGTGTTTCACTACTGAGTGGTGCTTTGCGTTCGTACGCTGAGTTTCCACCATGCGTTTGTACAATAGAAATGTGACCTCTGAAGAGGTGCCGCCCGTTTTTCCGCCCGACCTGTCGATCCGGTTATAGCGGCGTCCCTAGGGGCGCACATCCTGAGCCACGCAACCTTTTGACCATAGGTGTGCTCAAGGTGGGGGGCACAGGTGGAGAAACAGCACGTTTTTGGGTCCGTGACCCATCGTTCTGGACAATCTGGCCACAACCCTGCAGCAGAAGTGAGGGATTTGGGGGCGGCAGGTATGGCCTGCGGTACAACGTCCAGCTTGGCAAAGCTCACGTGTAGCTGAAAGGGACTTGAGAGGTGCTCGATGTCATAAGCCCCACCTGGTCTTTGTTGTGGTAACAAAGCTGCCTGGGAGAAGTAGCGGAGTGACTCTGGACCAGCAGATGCACATACAGAACATCCCTATGAAGCCACACCAGGGTGCAGCTTGTCAGTTGTGAAAGTCTTATGGTCTCCGTTAGTATTTTAATGCGAGGCACCAAAGCATGAAAGAAGACCTCAGAACCTCCAGATGGAGAAGATCAAAATTATCATAGTTAGTTTTAGTTAATAAGTTAGTTGACATCCGGGTTTATCTGATCGTTTCTCCCAGCTTTCGAAATGCATCCGACTGTGAAACACGAAAGTAGAACGTTTCTTCCAATTTTCAACTACATCCCAGTAACTTGAGGTACTTTCCACCGGCTGAATAGCACAAGGACCAGTTTCTACTCAGTGCTAAATTTCACGCTTTGCCAAACTTGCCTTTTGCTGAGGAGGAGCTTTTAACACTGTGACGCGTCCCGTGTTTGACAGACGGTTGTTGGATTTAGCGTGTTTCTGGTTTTCCTCGCGCTTGTCGGGAGCTGTGGGGAAATCATTCCTATTTTTAAAAGAAAACAGGTTGAGCAAACTGAAAAAAGCTTAAATTCTGGTTCTGTGGACCTGCAGGTTCAGAAAGCTGCCTTGTGAATCTCAACCAAGCATCTCAAACACTCCCTCAGGGGTCAACTAATACACTTTCCCCCCATGTAATATCCACACGGATACATGTGTACTATCTAAAGAGGGTTTTTTCTAATTCGCTCCCTTTCACAGACCAATTTGTTTGAGATTTAAGTTGAACTAGGCTTTAGACTTTGAACTTTCTTGGCTTTCATGCGGCATCTATTATGGGAGAAGACAATGAGTAGCTCTGGCATGACAGGTTAAGGCCCCATAAAACACACATCTGTCAGCAGAAATTTTCACAGCCTTGAAAGAAACCTGTCAGAATAAAGTAATGCTAAACGCTAATGGGGTCTGGGTGTGTCTGAGAGATGCAAATAATGGTGTTATCACCACTGCCTGGAGCTGCGGAACAGAATACTGGATCTGACAGGACTGACTGAGCTGGTTCTTCTGTCTGAGCTCACGATTCCCCTTTCGGGACCTTGGTGGACCCTGTCCTGAAGGTGACTGACTAACAGGGTGGCTGACGTGGTCTGTTGACAGGAAGCGGACAAGAATGGAGACACTAAGGCCACTCAGATAAGATCGGATAACAACAAACAGTTTCCCCCTGGTGCAGAGCGTTTTGCTTCTTTGTTATCGTCCCACTGCTGAGGACGGCAAAGCTTCTGCTATCTCCAGTCGCACGTGTGCATTTTCCCCAATGATGCTTTTCCTCAGAGCAACCTGGATTCGAAAAGTGGGCTCCAAGCCACTTTCCTCCGTTCGTTTGTGCGGCTAGATTCCAGAGGAGATGTCCCTCAAGTGGTCCCTTCTGACCTTTATGGGAATATACAGTCTGAGACATTGTAGGTCAACTTAGCAGCTACCAGTTACAGACTTTTGGGGTAACAACTTTTACCTCGCTCATCGCCCCATTTTCTGCCAGGTGCGGCTTCTGGAATTCCTCACTGCAGCATCAGCCCTTGCAAAAGGCAACCTGTCAGTGTAAGTCGATGTTTCGCAGTCTCTGTAGGACCAAATGGAGAACCACCGTCAAGTGGGCCAGTTCACACCAACGGGTTTAGTTTGCACGAGTCGCTCCGACAGCCTGAAACGGCTTACACGATGGTCCCTAAACAAATTATATTTGCCCGACCGTATGTGACATCTGGATGTCAGCATCGTGTCAGCAGATGGCGGGAGTGGAACGGGGAGCTTTTGCCCACCTTTGTCAGGCCTGTAGGGCGTTCCGCCGCTGGAATTTACTGCGCCGCTCAGCTTAAAGCTCCACAACCAGGTGTATCACATTCCACCTGCAGGGAGCCAGGCCAGAGTAGGACCCACACAAAAGGTACGCAACTGGCGTCACCCCTCCATCTTCTCTTCCCGCTGGGAGAGCCACCCCCACGCCTGTGCTGTGTTGATTCCGCTCTGGGTTTGTTTTTGAAGCAAAACAAAAGGACGTTTACTGGCCTCGGCACTGTGCTGTTTTAGTGCCGTCTCATTTACTTTATTGCAACACCAATTCAGATAAAGTGAAATTAGAGGCGTTCGAATCGGTCGAACCGAGCGCTCAAAACAAAACGTATAATTGTGAGTCACCCCCCGGTACGGGTTTGTCTACCTGTGCCAAAGGCGATTCTTCAAAGGCCCCGGCCTTCCGTGGGCGAGTCGGGAGGGTCACGGGGCCCGTCTGACCTGACTCCACGTTCGCCTTCTCCCCTCCGACGCGGCTGGCGCTCGCAGTCAAAGATGCGGGGCTCCCTGGCGCTGCCTACCTGTGCGAGAACAAAGCGGCGGCCGCCGTCTCATCGCACCGCCGCCTGCGACACGCCGACACCCCCCTTCGTGTCCTTGCGGTCTTTCAACAGCTTTGCACATTTACAAAGAGCAGAACAATGTCCGCGCGGGACGGCTGGGCCGTGGGGTTTGCTTTTTAGGCTTTGCTGATGGGAAGGTGTGGAAAGCTGGCCTACAACCCTACCCTAGGCGTACACGTCGAGCAGATGCAGAGAGGGCGTGGTGTCGCCAGGCCTCCAGCGCAAAGTCGCAATGAATGTGGACGTGGAGAAAATGGGAACCCACCGTGGAAAAAGCCTGCGGCAAGTGACGCATCGTGGTTTTTTTGGCCGCTTTGGCTGCGGCCGGCGTTCGCCTGCTTATGAGTCATCGCCTGTGTTTTACATTAAATCAAAAACGGCGCTGGCCGCTTCCGCCTGCTTTTCTGCCTCTGGTGCCGCTGGGCCCGTCCTCATTGGCCGGCCGCTGGCATTTTTAGAACACTTCTGGAGGGGGGAATGTCCTCCCCCGTCGCCGGCATGAACGGACGTTCTGTTTCTCATTCGCTCGACGATCGGCAATAATAGCTGCAATTTTCAGCATTATACGTCCAACTGCGCGCAGATCCCCGCGAGACGGCCGACTGCTGGCCGGAGAGGCGCAGGGTTGGCGGGAAAAAAATCGCGGGAATAAGAGAACGAAGACGTTCCTTGTCCTGCTCTAGCAGCGGGTGCGATCGCTGTCCATCCTGGGTGATTAAACCGGTTTATTCTTTTCTCGATAAAGAGAAGTTACTGTTTTTGTTTTGTTGGCTCGCGGTTGAAGATTTCTCTTTTAGTTTGGTAGCCCCAAGGATGCAGCGAAGTCCTGTGGCGGATGAGTCATTAACTTCCCAGAATAGCTTCAGAGGGCTTAGTTTTCTTCTCTGCTGCTGACAGGACATGTGATTTATCAGCGAGGCATTTCCGAGAGCCGTGATGCGGAGGAGACACGATCCCCGCTCAGCCCATCACAGAGCGCAGCACAAGTGATGTTGCCACGAGAAGTTATCACCAGGACGACGTGTGTTCATGGGTGTAGCTCTCATGCAACTCTTAACTTCCAGCTGCATCCCCATCCGCCTGTTCCTCTTTTCTCAACAGCGAGAGTTAGGACACACTTTAAACCTGGTTTAATTTTAATGCGGTTGGGCTACTGGTTCCGTTTTTTCTCATTTTTCTCGTTATTTTCATTTAAACGTTGAAACGTTAAAAACAAGGCGGGTCGTTGAATTTTAGTGTTTTCACAAAAACAACGGGATTCTACAGGATTCTAATGCTTCAACCCTCCCTACGTGCCACGCCCGTGGAGGCATGACATCGTGAGTCACTGGATGGGTGGGGGGTGCAGACAGTTACTAACAGCGGACGAGAAACATAACATAAACCTAAAATAGCTCAGAACCCGTTACATTCTTCTAGTCGGATCCCCTCCCGTTCAAATGGATGTTTTTAACTGGCCACCCGTCGATCCCCAATGTATGCGCCGTGTTTGGACGGCGCGGTTGCTGCCGTCAAACTGCATCACGCGGCAGCAGCTTATTGTTATGTCGCTCATCGGATTTTACCTCGGATCGAGTGAATCGATAAAATTTTATGCACCTGAGCATTGAGCTGGTTTTTGCTAAGCTAAGCGTATCCTTAGTAGCTATTGTGTGGCGGCGATTTTTTCCCTCCGATTTTAAAGTACAATCGGCGATTGTGTAAATACAGCTGCAGTTTGGGCTTCTGGCACGAAAGGCAGCGATGTGCAGAGATGCAGAAACACCAGAACCATTATCCACGGCCGTCGAGGGGAACACCAAGCTGGGCCTTCAGCTTTCCGTGAAAAGCCGGCAGGTATGACGGGTGGAAGAAGGAATGCGCTCGGTCAGGAGATCAGGGGAGAGGACAGTGTGTGTGTGTGTGTGTGTGTGTGTGTGGGTGTGGGGGGCAAGCGAGCGAAGGAGGGCAGCTACAGCTACGACTTGGAGGCTGTATGTCAGCGGTTGGGAAAGCAGAACAGAGCGCAAGGTTCTAACAGATGAGTTGCAGCGAAAGGGATCCAGACCCCCACGATGTCGTGATTTATGGGGGTCTGGAAAGAAGTGTTTAATTCCTCACGTCCCCTCTTAGCAGGCAAACGTAAAGCTGCCATCTGTCACGCGTGTTCGCACACCTGTGAAGATTTCCCCTCGAGGGGCTGCGGCGCTCTGGGGTTTTAGTGAGCGACCGTGTCATTCCAGAACCGCGTGACAAACCCCGACTTCTTGCCGCCCCCTCATTTCTTCGTTCTGTTTTTCAAGCCGTTGGGCAAATGGTCGTATTTCCATCGCGGCCTTTTGTTTAGCACTCGCTTATTATCTATAGACTGTTCGCCATGGCTTACGGCTGTCGCAGCAGGGAGGTGTTTGGAGGTGACCCTTGAGCGAATGCTAAAGGGAAGCTGATGTGGCCAATAAAACGTTTTGGGAGGAGTAAGATATATCTGACAAGCTCGCCTGACCCCTTGGGGGGTGCAGCTACAAGAAGAGAAGGGATGATACCTAATGGCTGAGGGTGGGACACTGTCACACATTGTAAGTGGAAATCTTATCAGAGCTCAACACTGTTTTTTCTCAGGGGTGAAGATAAGATCTGTAACATCTCGACAGGTTGATGCACGTTGACGTTCTGGGGGCTCCGGGGCCGTAAAGAAGACCGAATATGGGGGATGGGACCACTTCAACCACTCTGTTTCTGGACGTTTCTTCACACATCGCCCGCACCGGAACCCTGGCGTGTTTGTGTCTGCTGGGGGGTTTCCGGTTTCCCCCATCCACGCTTTGTTCCACCTGCGGTTGCTGTGTTTTCCTCCGCGCCTTTCTGCTCTTGGGACAAGAGTCAAGGACAAGCAGTTGTTGTTGCCAAAAATTTTGATTCCACCCCAAAAAAAAGCTGAAGTATATTTCTTCCTCGGACTCTCCCTCACTGTATAACAAACACTGTAAACTCACAGGTGTGACAAGGGAGGAAGGTGACCAAGGTGTCGTGTCTTTTGTATCATGCTGAATTATTGATGTTTCCGACGGCTAGATTACCTGAGCCCCACCTAAGTCTGGCATCACTGGAAAGATAAGGGAGCACAGAACCCAGGATGTGTGCGTGTCAATAACATTGTCTTGTGCGGAAATAAAGATGTTCTCTATTCATTTATCTCGCCTCAAACCTCACCTGTGGGTGGAAGGTTGCTGTCAGTCATTGATCGTGTTTGATTTAAAGTTAAAGTTTAACGTCGCCTTTTTATACGTCATTGTTGAGAAACCGCTCAACCTGCCTCTAGGAAAGAGGTGGAATGAAACCACTAGTGTCAAAGGTCCATAAAATGGTTAATTCACGCTTCAGCCAGATTTGGAACAGCGTGCAGGACGTCCACGAGAGGAAGGGAAGGTTTCCTCAGGGCCAAGCCGGATGAGCCGCAGTCGGGCCTGTCGGCAAAGAGGAGAAAACGGAATCGGAGCGAGCTCCTCGGCAGGTAGACAGCGGCAGAAGAGCGTGCCTCTTATTTCTGCTCTCCACCCTTGTTTGGAAGCATCCTCATCCGTTTTTATTCACCCGGGCTCCGGCGAGAGGAGGAGGGAGCCATATGTGCGGTGAAGGATTAAACTGCAACCTGCGGCAGTAGGAAGTAGGGCGAAATAAACAGCGCTGCTGCCGTGGCAACGAAACCCGATACCGGCACGGGGCGTTAATGGTGGGAGAGACACACCTGTTCGGGTTTACCTGAACGTCACATCCCGTTTGACAAGACGCCGATCCGCTTACACCACCTGCCGCTACATAACGGAACTACCCCACCCGGTCGCCCCGCTGAGGCGGCGACGCATCGCCTCACGCACATTGCACCTCATCCCGTGTCGTCTTGCTCGAGACCGAGGCGGCACGCGGGGACGGCGGGCAGTTCTGCGGGAATCCGTGGTGTTTGGACAAGTTCGAATGGTGACGTGGCCCCATTACCTTGCGGCAGATGTTTATTTCCGCAGCCCGACGCAGCGTGAAAGAAACTCAGAGAACGACGACTATTTAAAGCTCTCCTTCGGGGGGGGGGGGGCGACTACAAGTATAAAATAAACTCAAGGCCTCAGAAACTGTATCACAGCTACAAGCATTTTCATTTTCATAAAGTCCTGCAGCATAGGTTATTATTTCTCTCTGCCGTCTGAGGGCCACTGGAAGGAGGACGGCAAACCCGATCCCTCTTTACGCCCCGATTCACGACCCTCCGAAATGCTGGCCGGAGGCATCGAGCCGTAGGAGGACAGAGTCCCACTGAGAACAGGGAGGCCTTTTCACGGTGTGTGTCACACAGTATGAATTTGAACGCCGTGCTGCTGCTGCTGCCATTGTGCTGAAATGCCCCTGGCATGACTGTCACTCGGCAGTTCTCAGTGGCATTTAAAAGCCCCATAAAATTCGGTGTGAATAGACAATATGATATAAGGCCCCGTCTTCCATGCTTCTCCTCTCCGCGCAGATGCAGTTTCTTGGTATGCAAAATTTCCAAAGCGAAAACGAAACTTCTTGGTTCACCGACTTGCGAAATTCGAACGCTGTGATATCACCGGTGCCCTGGTATCAAGACTGGACTTTGGATTTAGGTTTAGAGATGTGTATCGTGCCAAACATCTTTAAAGAGCTCTGAACATTTAAACAGGACTGTTGCGGGTTGCCGGTTTGGTGCCGGGATCCCCGGGAGCTTCATTTGGAATGCGTGCGGTGAGGGGTTTCAACCCGAACCCCCCGAAACGCAGTAGTTTGCAGCAGACGGGCGGTAGTTTCTGCAGGCTGAGAGAAGATCCCGTCACCGTACCTGCATTTGGGCTCCGAACCGGACGCGTCCGGGCGACGGATTTACCGTCGGCTTCGGTGCCGTTTCGTAAGCGGGACGTCGGAATCCCCTGCTGCCGAGAGAGATTTGCGAAAAAAAAAAAGTCACATTCAAAAGCACATATGAAATTAAGTCTTAAGACTGTCATATGGTTGAGTTATTACAACACTTTCTGGTCAGGCGTCTGAAACCTAGGAGGAGAGCTGCGCTCACAGCGGGCTGGGCAACCGCCATGCAGAATGTGAAAGCATTTTGTCACGGAATCAGAACTAATGCCGATCCAGCAAGTACTTGTTCCTCACAGCGTAATAAAAGGTAAAATAAAAGCCCGGAGTGGAAACCGCGTGCAGCAGCCCGGCCCTCTCCCCGCCCCGGGCGCCAATTCTGCTTCGCTGACCGCTTTCAGACGTTCTCAAGAAGAAGTTTGGGCTTGAGGGGTTTCGTTGTTCCATCTTTGAAGTTTACTGGCAAAAATCCCGCGAGTGGTTTTAACTGACAGAAGGCTCCTTTTTTCGCAAACAGACAAAACCTGTTTCATATTTGTTCCCCCGGTTTTTTTTTTCTTCCCAGCTCTCTGCACCAGCCAAATTTTAGTCAAGCACAAAGTATAAACAGAATGATTGAAAGAGCATGTTATTTATTTCATCAGCGCGGCTCAGGGGAAAACTAGACCGAGGTCTCTGGTTATGGCCTTGTTGTCTCAGTGTCTGCTAGCGCTGGTTAGCATACTTTCTCATCCCAGCCTGATCCCATCTTCTCCTTCCCTCGTGTTTGTGTACACATTCCTCATCCTGCTTTGGCCCCGGGACAGACAGGCCTTGTGGCCAAGCAAGGTCTTCTTTTACAGCCCAGCTTGTGCATGTGGTAGTTTGAGGGCGGGAACGCGTAACCACAGGGCTCCGTTGCTCTTCGACGCGAGCCGAGTTCCCGGCTCTCCCAGGTCGAAGGTCACGTCTGGATCTATCTGTGTCACCCGTCCTCCGGCCGCTGTCCCGAACCCCGAGCCAAAGCCGATGTGGAAACGGGCGGCGATGGGTCCGTTTGCGCTGCGCCGCTCGACTTCCGGACAGTCGCGTCAGAAGACGCAGAAGCGCTCGTGTTTTAGCCGCCCCGCGGGTCGCTGCGCGAACGGTCATTTCTGAGCCGTTGCTGTGTTTCTGGTTGTTATGCACGCCAGGCCAAGGCAAACAAGTAGCGGGAGCTTCTGAGATGGTTTCATGCATCTGCTACTCTCTGCAAACACATGAGGCATTCACTCACCGAACCCGGGAGAACATTTCAGGAGCTGGGGTTTGGCAACAGAGGCCTACAGTAGGGGCCATGGGGAGGGGGGGAGGGGGCAGGCCGGGTTCTAGCTGTGGCCGTGAGACTTGAAAAACCAGGAGAAGGTTGGTCAGCGGGATTTTGAGGCCCGGGAGCTGCAGCCATGCACATCGACTCGCCGCGGTCCCTCCGGACAACGGCGGGACCGCTACTGTGGGACTGGAGCACAGGAATGTCCCATATGATATGGGTGGGGCGCACAGATTTCCTGGTGTTTCCCGGCCCGCTCCTGCCCTGCGGGTGGTCTCCACGTCGCTGCGTAAATGGAACACAAACTTTGTTGTTGAGCAAGTTAGCCCCCCTCCCCGAGTCTATTTTCCATTAATGGATTTCCCCCCCTTTTTTTGGTTTTTTCAAAACACACTGCATCTTTTTACTGCCGGCGTCTGGACAATGAAACCGCTGTGGTTGTGAAGAATTTACAGGCCCGAATCAGGACAAAAAAAAGAAGACAGAAAAAACGTACAGCACATTTCAGGTTCGTTTCACATATAGCTGATGTTCAAACTTTCCTGTGACGTTCGACGTTTACCCCAGTGGAATAAGTGGAAAAACACCCACCCCGTTGAACGGAAACTGGAAAGGGTGTAGCAGTGCGACTATGCATCATTGTTAATCTAACGCGCTTCTTCTGTGCCATGAGACACTGAAAGATTTCAGCGAGATGAACACGTCTCCAGACTAATAGCGGGAGCTTGTCGTTGTCGCCATCTCCTCCCCACTTCCTCGCCCGCCCCAGGCGAAGGAAACGGCAGAATTTTTTCCATGAATAAATCCCCGAACCTCGGGCAGTGACACACCGCGCTCCCTGGAGCCGACAGAGAGTCGGTCGGTGTGGAGAAGTTGGGGGTCTGAGGAACCCGGGAGCAAAGCTGGGTCTGTAGGTAGGACTCTCAAGCATCGATGCCGCTGTTTGTCACGGGGCCGCTGGACAACGTTCAACCCTTTAAACAAAACCAGGGTGTTCAGCTTACATTGACTGCCAAATGTTAAACAAGGCGGGCAGATTCTGCTAAAAAAAGAATCACGGTGAGACAAAAATGGGGCTCCTTCGATCCTTCTAGACACTTTCATCCTCAGCTTCTTTGACCGGGGTATTCTTTCACAGAGCTGTGCATTTCTCCTGAGCAAGGGCCTTGCTCAAGGGTAGGGCTTGAACTGAAGCCTCCCGGTTAAAAAGCCCACTTGACTGCTGATGCACCACCGCCCCCAGCCAAGAACAAAGAGACAGATGTGCAAGGAAAGTTAAAGACGCAGCGGCGCTTGACACCAAATAAAGCAGTTCTTGGAAAAGACAGAAACACTCAAAGGAGGAGCAAGAACCTTTTGCCCCTGAGTTGGCCCAGACCCCATGTTCTCACCCAGGCTGGTCCTTGCTATCAGTGTTTGATGTTGACTCACTGAGAAAGAGCCTGTGCTTGTGGGTGGACACGATAAAAATCTGGGCAGGTCTGGAACAAAAAGCAGCATCCAGGGAGTGTTCTGGAACCGCTCTGACCCCAGGGACCAGGTTTGTTGGGTTCTATAGAGGGTCTGCTTTGATAGCATGCCAGAAGTTGACTGGAGAGCCCCAACGCAGGCTTTCTCATGTAGGAAACCCTCGTGTGGCGACGCGGTAGAAGAACAAAGGTGATTTTAAGGTATTAAAGTGTAGCAAGAGTTGGCTGAGGACGGCTGTTGTGTTGATCTACCATGAGTCACGGAATGACTGTGTGAACGTATGACTTTGTGACCTATCGGCAAATAAGACATATACTGAGTAAACACAACCAAACGTAACAGCCGTCATGCATAACCCTCAACTGCTGTGCAAATGGTTTTCTTACCTTCTGCAGTTGCCGGCCATATTTGAAATAAATGGTTCCCATCCAGGTGATGAGTTAATAAAGCCAGATTTCTTTTTTCCCCCCCCATGAAATTTCTCACCTACATGCCCCGGGTTTGACACCACAGCTGGCATCGCCGTCGACTGTCCGTTCCTGGAATCACGATCATTCATCTCACGCTAACTGACACACTGACAAAATCCCGATGAATCAGTGAAATGCAACTCAGGTGATGTGTTTGTTTTTCTTTTTTGTCACAACACAGGTCACATGTACAAACATGTTCAAAGTGCCAACTCCGGTATGGGGGAAGGAGCTGCATTAGTGGGCGAGTGGCTTGGATCCAACCGTGATATCTGGTATCTCAGGATGACCTGATGAAACCTTCTGGCATTCGCCAGTGAGATAAGGAGTCACACGCCTGCAGAAACTCAACACTTATTGCACAAGAATCCATTTGTTCACTTCCTACCCCTTCTTCCCACCATTACTGGAACCACTGCTGTTTGACCACTTTCCAAAGTCCTGCACAAAGTAATCATTTACCCCCTTCTTATAAAAGCAATACGATTTGCATGCACTTTATCATGGTTGAAGACCACGCTAAAGACTCAACGGTGGCTGATCCTGCTTTGAGAGCCCCACACGTTTGGGCAATAAATAAACGGATTTTTAAAGGATCTACCGCACGGTTCCTCACCTCACCCGGTGTTTACGGTATATGTGATATTGCTATTAAGGTGTTTTCTCCGCTCCCTGCTTCGATGGGATCATCCAGGACCAACACTCACGATATCAGCAGTTCACACGTGCGCTTTAAGATATTTCAACATTTCCCCAAGAAGTGCTTTTTTGGACAAGACACGTGTGGATTCTTGTCACCGCTCTTTTCGCTTTGCCGTGGAACCTTGCCGCTCCTGGCCCCCGTGCACGAGCCTCCGACGATTTCTCGCTTTTTTTCAACTCCGTGAAACCAGTCAAGTAGGGCTGGTTGTTTGTTTAATGCAAAGCAGAGGTCACTCGGGCGTCCGGTACACGTGCGACCGCATTCCACCCCAGAGGCCGCTGACCCCAGGCGGAGCCGCCATTCCTTCGAGACGCTGTCTCCTCACAGTGAGCAAGGCAGGGAGAGAATGAGAGAGAAGTGATTAGGTAACCATCTCCGTCTCTTCCTTCCCTTGGGCCGCGACACCCAACCCAGAGGATTAGCAAACCCATAAAGTTGTGCACAACACAGAACGAAGTTCCTGCACACCGATCTCGTCCCTCCTTTCATCCCAACTGAGTCCTGGAGGATCACCTTACACTCAACAAACAGAAATGAAGAAAAGCTTTTTTCGAAGTTTGTGAAGCAACCATGACTGCCGTGTTCTGACATGAGTTATTGCAGCCGGCCGTTCAGTCCCAGGTGTGATGAATTTCTTGAGAAAGTCGGTTCGGTTGTAAACATAACTATGGCGCAACTGCGTGAAAATTTTCCAGCTTTTAACACTTGTCTGCTTCCACAAAGAGTTTATTCGGTTTCACTCGGCCTTTCTTTCGAATTAAAATAACAGTTTAAACGCAAGGCAACTCCAGCTCGGCCCGCGTGGCGTCTGCAGGTTCTTCCCATGACTGAGTGACTTTAAACACATTTATACTGATTTAAAACAAATGCATTTTTGTCATTTTTGACGCTATAATTATAACGTCGACGCTGCACTTTTTTTTCCAGTGCCGTGGCAGCCAGGTTTTATGTTCGAGTTAAATTAAAATAAATCTCCATGTAAATTCTCTCTTGAAAATAGTCCTGATACGGAAGTATTGGATTCGATTATGGACACATCGATGGCATCAGTTGCCCGGCTGCGCTTCACATACTCTTTCTCTCTTCACTGTTACGCTTCATTTTTGACCTGTGCGTTTTTCTTTCTTTTTTTGTAGCATTTATGAGGTTGAAACTGTTCCAAAACTATAAAGAGCAGCATCCCTGGAAGGATTTGAAGATATGTCACCAATTTTTTCCAGCTTTCTTTAGGTAGATGTGGAGGAAGAAACGGCACAGAGTCGGACAAAGTTTCTACGGAGGCGGGGGCGGAGTTGGGGGCGGGCGGGGGGCGGGGGAGAGGGAAGCAACCAGACTGGGGCGGGTTTATAAATGTCTCAGCACAGCCTCCATTCCGTGTCTCTCCGTGTTCGAGTCACTGCAGTCCTGCACTGAACTTTGCCACCAGCAGCCAGCAAACATGTCCACGAGAAGCTTCTCCATGAGGTCCTCAACCATTGTGCCTTCGGCACATATCAGCTTTAACCGCTCTACACCCTCCACCGTCTACCGGGCCGCCAGCACCCACGGTGGCGCCGGGGGCCAGGGGACTCGCATCTCTTCTGTCTCCTACTCTGGGGTCCGTAGCAGTATGGGCCCTGTCTCCGCTACCTCCAGCTTACAGGTGAGCGCTAGCAGTGATGCAGGTGGCATCATGGGCAACGAGAAGGTGGCCATGCAGAACCTGAACGACCGGCTGGCCTCCTACCTGGAGACGGTGCGCAACCTGGAGCAAGCCAACAACAAGCTGGAGATCAAGATCCGGGAGGCCCTGGAGAAGCGTGGTCCTGACGTCCACGACTACAGCCGCTACAATGCCATCTTGGATGACCTGCGCAAGAAGGTGAGAGGAGAGGGTGGGCAGAGCAGAGACGAAGGGCACCAAGAATCTGGCAGCAGGGAGAAAGCTCGGCGTGAGAAGCAGTTTAATCCTTGTTCAGGAACTGCGTGCCGAGAGGTCAGAAAGCGGGAGGGACTCCAGTACTAGGCGGCACTGTTATCTGAAACTTGCCGGATGGTTTAAACAAATAGAGCAGAGGTGGGCAAAGCTCTAAGGTTAAACAAAGAACAATTGTCAAGCAGGATCACCAAGGAAGAAGCCAGCATAAAATGGTTAAGGGATTCAGTGGACTCTCCTGCAGGTCTCGGGATGTAGGCAAGGAGTATGGAGTAAAACGTTAACCAACTGTCTGTCTTTGTCTCCACCTGTGTTATTGATTATACCTTTATGTTAAACCAACATTAGCCTGTAAGATACAGGTAACTTCCTGGGCGGTGAGCGGTCACTCGGCAACAGACAGACACAATGGAGGGACACGAAACGGGAGGTAGAAAAAAAAAAAGGTGGGGGAAAGTCTCACTATTCCTCCCACTTTAGGGCAGGTTTGTGCCGCATCCTCAGAAAACTTCTTAAAGACATTTAGAAGATCTTTACAGTCACCACCGAGGCGGTAATCTTTCAGCAGGTGATAAATAACGGCCACAGGCGCGTACCGGACCTGCGTTTGAGTGCACTGAACGTTTCAGTTGCACTAGGAAATGCACCAGTTTAGTTGTCCATTAACCACCTCTGGTAGAACTTTCAACACCACGGAGCAACTTTTCACAGACAGCACAACAGTTGCTCTCTGTCAGAAGCAGTTCTTTCCTTGTGATTTTAATACGTGTCACACTGACGCCGTCTTTGATATATGAATCAGGTCGTGGGGGTTTTTCCGAAGGACCCCATACAGTTAATAACTCTGTTGTAGCTACAAGGAAGGATTAGCGTCGCTTTCTCATTCGAACATAGCGGTGAAACTCAAAACTCACCCTGGAGAACATGCCAGACCTTCAAGTATTTCCTGCCTTTTTTTTTTTCCAGCATGGAAGTTCTAACGTGGAACAGACACAACGTGATGGTCTGTCTCCCGCCCCTCTGTGTGTCACCGCCCAAAGCAACGTGTGCCGTTTCTGTCGTTGCACTGCTCCGCGTGTGTTTATTTTCCTTTGTTTTATAACAGGATGTGAGGAACGGCTAAGAGACACGGCTTAAGGAAACAACTGCTCTCCTCCTTACAAATCCAGGAAATCCAGCCCATCCCCCAACCCCACGCTAATTTCGAGCGGTTAGGCGGACACGTCAGTTAGCTTTCCGGCAGACGGCTTGTTGATGGTTATTCTCTGGGACTTTGTGACTTGACTCCCTGCTTTTATCTCCAACACTGGGCAGAACTTTTTGCACTGGGAGTGCACAGTGATCAGTGATGGTTCTCCCTCTTCTGAACCGTTGCGCTCCCCCACGGAGCCTACGTGTATCTGGGTGTATTTGTACGTGTGTGCAGATAACTTTTAGTTAGAGTCTCATCTCTACTTGTATGTCAGAAGCTGTGTGATGTGTCTCAAGTCGTGAACCGAGTCTTCTTCTCTGTCTTGGTTTTACAGGTGTTTGATGCGACTGTGGACAACGCCCGCCTGGTGCTCCAAATTGACAACGCCCGCCTGGCTGCTGATGACTTCAGAGTGAAGTAAGAGAACATTTGCTGGCACGGCACACCGTACCGATCCCTTCGCGGAGCCCTCCGTTAATCGTAGTTTCACACGCAGGTTCGAGGCTGAGCTGTCTATCCGACAGTCGGTGGAGGCTGACATCGCAGGCCTGAGAAAGGTGATCGACGATACCAACATCGGCCGCATGAACCTGGAGAGTGAGATTGAGGCCCTCAAGGAGGAGCTGATCTACCTCAAGAAGAATCACGAGGGTGTAAGTATTAATCGCAGTGCGTGAACCACATCACTCGCGCAGTTGTTCTTTCAGCCTGAGGTTAACAAACGGGTAACGCCAAGGTAGAGGTGGTGCTTAGTGCGCGAGTCAAATTTTCACATGGTTGACGGACGTTTGCTTGATTTTGTCTTACAGGAAGTTCAGGAGCTGCGAAACCAGATTGCCCAGTCAGGCGTGCAGGTAGATGTGGATGCTCCAAAGGGACAGGATCTGGCGCAGATCATGGCGGAGATAAGAGCCAAGTATGAGAAGATGGCACAAAAGAACCAGGAAGATCTGAAAACCTGGCATGAAAGTCAGGTACGAATCACAAGCGTTTTATGATTTGGGCATTTCTAACTAAAGCATCCGTGACACACTGCTATCTACAGCGTGCATCCAAGAACTGACATTTACTGTGATTTCTCCTTGTAGATCTCAGAGGTGCAGGTACAGGTGACACAAAACACAGAGGCTCTTCAGGGGGCGCGGACAGAGGTGAACGACCTGCGCAGACAGCTGCAGACGCTGGAAATTGAGTTGGAGTCACAGAAGAATTTGGTGAGCCTTCTTCCTTTTGTTTGGATCCTTGCCTTCCCAGAGCTGTGAACTTCTTGGGTAATGAAGGGTTTGCAGTGGAGCAGAACCGCTACCTGAACATATAATCAGGCAGCGATTTCTTAGTTCCGGAGACTTTCTCTTTTGCTCGGCTCTTACCTTCCATTCCTAATCTCCCTTCTTCGTGACCGTCACACAGAAAGCATCGCTGGAGGGTACCTTGAGGGACACAGAGCTACGCTACAACTTAGAGATGGAGAAGTACAACAACATCATCGTGCAGTTGGAGGCTGAGCTCATGCAGCTGCGCGGCAACATCCAGCAGCAGACGCAGGAGTACGAGGCGCTGCTCAACCTCAAGATGAAGCTGGAGGCTGAGATCGCCACCTACAAGAGGCTGCTGGACGGTGGAGACTTCAAGTGAGTCATACTGAGGAAGACCCACGAAGGGTTCACAAACGGGTCTAAATAGGTCGTGTTAAACTAAAACCCAGGCTCGGGAAGAGGCAGTTGTGCTACCAAATTATGCACCAAACTCACATGAACCACAACCATAAGTCCCTTTGGAGGTGACAACTTGTACTTGTTTTTCTTCCCCAATTGCACCAGACTCCAAGATGCTCTGGATGACCAGAGGACTGTGAAAACCAAAGTGATGACCGTGACACAGACCCTGGTGGACGGGAAGGTGGTGTCCTCAACCACAGAGACCAAGGAGAGGGCATCATAAGCTTCCTCTAACAGACCTGCTCAAACCTCAGACCCCCAGCAAGCAGTACACTCTGTTGTGGGCTCTATTTTGTGACAGCGATTGATCTATCAGACAACAGATGGCAAAATTATTTATTGCCAAGTCTTCACCACTGTTGGCCATAGATTATAAACGTACTGTGACCAAATATGATGAGGAAAACTAAGTAAAGTCAATCACCGCAATTGGAATTTGTGCTCATTTTAGCCGTTTTTAAATCTGGTTCCTTCTGTTCTGTGGTTTTTGCAATAAAAACAAAGGTTTGGTCTACAGTTTTCCCACTGAGTTTGGTCTTCTTTCCCATGCAATTACAGAACACGAAAGTTTCGAGTTCTCCCTTTTTTTCCATGATTAAACTTTTGGGTAGTTTTACAAAATATATGAATAAAAAGTCACAAAACTATCCATTCTTTTTCATGGTAACACCACATGTCAGCCAGAGCACAGACAAATGTTCGAAGACTGGATCATATTTTAAAAACAAATTAGTAAAAATACAAGCACGTTCAACAGCAGTACAACTATACCGGCTGCTTTCGACTTGAGGGTGACCGCTTCACTGTACAGTATAACATCAACACACAGATGCAAATTTACACGGAAAAGTAAAGGTTTGTAAAGACAGAAGCTTCCGGAAGGAACCGTTATCCAGTGTATCTGTCAGAAATGTGGGGCAGCCCTGTTTATTAAACCAGAGTGAAAGCTCAGATCTCCAGCCTATAATAAGTGAGTTAAACATGAGATTTTTTTAACGCTCTTGATATGCTACATGGCCAGTGGTGAGTGGTCACCTGCGCCTCTGAGATCTACAAACTCGTGCTATGTTCCTCCAGAGCATCAGATATCATGTAGGAGAACAGAAAAGGTTAGGAGGAGAAAGGAGAGCAAGTTGGAGTGTAATGGAGGATTGCACCTGCAGACTATATCGGACCTTAAGTGCCAACTACTTGTCTCGATTTGCAAGTAAAGACAACAAACCTGGCAAGATGGATGAGACCAGTTCATCACATAACTATTTGAAATGTTTCTCATCGTGAAGTCAACTTGAGTTTGCAAAAAAGAAACAGAAATTACAGGCCTAAATGATACAGGTTGATGTTTTTTGCATGCTCATGTAGTTTTGTCACGATTCTCAAAATATTATGCGTGTTAAAACGGTCATGTGACCTAAAAATCGATACCACGAAACAATAAAACTATCTTTCTGCACACTCAGGAGATAAAACTAGCAAAACCCTACGTTTCACATCTGTGTTTGGCTTGTGTTGTCAGTTTGTGCCATTACCTAACATGGATGAGTGTGGAAGAAGGGGTGGGAACATGTCCCTTCACAGCTCAAGCACAAGCAGCGAGGCCAGCTGTACGCTTGCTGACAGGACAGATAAATCGCTTGTAGCGGACGATATTGACCCCAGTCAAGTCGCCGTGTAAACCGAGAGGCGTCATGTTGAAGAATAGACCTGTGTCACTAATGTTTCCATGCTGCTGTCTTCAGCACCCTTCTATAGAAAAGTTATTTCTCTTGACTACCAAGCACCAGATCAGGGACATGCTCTTGTACCATAAGTTACTGGAGGATTTATATAGTTGTTCTGGTTTTTGAAAAATATTTTTTTTCCAAACCACAAAAAAAAATGCTATGTCTGGATTGAGTTGATATTATAATTGAACATTATTTAAAGGGTTTTCTTGTAAAATTAAATGAAAACTTTTATGGGGCAAATGAGGACAATATATTAACCTTTCACACTTACTTAAGAGACCTGTACATGAATGACAATAAGCAGACCTTGATCTTTCCACATTCCTTCTCCCTTCTGCTTTTTACCATTTCAAGTAAATGTTTTGACAACTTTCTTTCCACTGTGTCCTCCGTTCCGCTTTATCTCCCTCCGTATTTATTATACGGAGTTTCGCACGTGTTTTAGTGACCCTTTCTAGATGCACAGAATCGATCTGAAAAACTGGGGAGTGGAAACAAACGTACAATTCTGGAAAAATTTCCAGAATAAGATGCTCCCCACAAAATGAAATGATTCGAGATGAAATTATAAGGAACCGAATGTCCCAAACCACAAAGTAAGAACCACCAACATGGCAAAGCAGAAACATGCTGCTCAGGGCCCTATTAATCTTTCACAATAATAGAGGAGAACTCCACGAAAAGACAGGAATATATTGTAGAAAGACCAACTCCGGCCTAAAAATAGTAGCATATTAATGTGTTATGTAACATCTAAATGCGTTTCGGTGTGAAGAGAGGCATCCATACTCCCTGGAACTGTGCTTCCATGGTGTCTTTCATGTTGACATGCTGGTCACGCACAACGCTGCTCGTGTTACTTGGTCAGGATGGTATTTTTTTTTTGCGGTTCTCCACCACTCATTGTCTTCCCCTTTTGGGGAAAATAAATTTCCAGATCGTTCCAGTCTGGCTGCTCTGGAGAAGCAGTTGTCTTCCATTAAACTGCAGTGACACAGAAGACATGGCTCTGAATCCCCTCTTTCTTACGATTCATTTTGTTCCGAGCAGCTGTGGGGGTAACATATGTGTTAGTATCTATTCGAGGCTTTATAGCTCAAAGTTAAAATGATGGTGTGTAGTGTGCTTAATATCAGAACTTTCACTCAAGATAAGTGGAGACCAGACTTCACGTCTCAAATCTGAAAGCATGTCCTATTTGCCAAACATGGATTGTATTTATTCAAAACAAGTGTGTCGGTACATTTTTAAGTATGGTGACAAGTGGTAAAAGAAATACGTGGGGTAAATAATGTCTTGGGCGAGTATTAATGCGACTTTCTCACTGATAGAATGTCAGCAGTGGCATCAACCGTGCAGGTGGAGATGGACGCTCCCAAAGGACAGGATCTGGCAAAGGTCCTGAAGGGAATGACGGCCAAATATGAGAAGATAGTTCTGGAAGTCGAAGGAAGAGGTCAAACCCTGGCGTCAAACAAAGGTAGATTGTCCACCACCCCACAAAACTCGAAAATGTTCTTACGCATTGTTGGTTCCCGTTTTACTTTTTTGACAACATGCGTACTTCTCAGTTCTCCAAGGCCATCATGGAACCGACAGAGAGCACAGTAGCTCTCAAGGAGGCAACTTCTCAGCTGAAAGAGGCACATAAATACCTGCATTCATTGGAGGTGATGCTGCAAGCTGAGCAAAGTCAGGAACAACGTTGGCTTAGAGAAGCAGCAGTAAGAGTCCATAATATCTGTAGGGTCTTTTCACATGAACACAGTCAAAGTTAATGTTGATTCTACTTGATTTCTGTCTAAAAAGTGACACATTAAAATGCAAGATTCCCTTCAGCTCACGATGCCAGTTTGCAGCTTCTAAGGATATATATCCTGAATGCTTCTTTCCCGGTTACTTATTCCCTGGATGGGACGGTCATGCGGCAGAGTTTTCTGCAGAATGGGCGCTGCGACCATCAAGGCTGTTGCGTTTCAACAGCTTCTTGAGAAATTCACTTTTCACCCTTTCCTACAGAACATTAGCTTAGAGGACACTTTGAGGGACACAGAGCTGCACTACAAGATGGAGCTGGAAATGTACAGCAACGTCATCCAACAGCTGGAGGTCGAGAGCACGTGGCTGACAGCCAACATCCAGAAGAAGAAGCAGGAGTACGAGGCGCCGGAGGCCGAGATCACCACATACAGGCAGCGGCTGGACGGTGATGAATTTGAGTACGAGCGGCAGGGCGAGACGGGTGAGAGGCCAAGGTGTGGCCACGAACATCCCTTAGCTGCCGTTCCACGCTGTGCCTGCAGCCGTAGCATCGAAATAACGTAAATTTATCCTCTCGTTTTTTTGTTTTAATCCGCTTAGACGCATTTTGCTTTTGTGACTGTTACAAAAGCCGAGTGACCCGACTGAAACGGAAAGACTTGCTTTGGCGGCTTCATTACATTCACGTTTAGTTCTTTCTGTATTAATACCCACCTGGAAAAGAAGAAATGAATGAAGAGCAACGTTTCTGTGTTTCCGGAGGTCCGTCCACCTCCGATTTAGCAGACATACCGTGTCTTCGGTGCAGCTCGGGATGTTTGTGAAGAAGGAAGGAAATAAGTGATTGTTCCTTCCACATGAATGCTAACAAAGACTCCCTCCCCCGTACTTAGTTTAGACTGAAAAAACCTGTTGAAGAAAAGAAGATGCAGACTGAGAGGAAGATGATGACACTCAAACAGGCGGAGGGTCATCTGAGGAAACAAGCAACACACACACACACACACACGCACACACACGCACACACACGCACACACACACCCACACACACCCACACACACACACACACACACACACACACCCACACACACCCACACACACACACACACACCCACACACACCCACACACACACACACAAAAGTTGGGATTGTGTTCAACAGGCTTATCCAAAAATGATATTCACTGTTAGCACAGAGTGAGTAACCAGCGTACAGATGATAACAAGCTGGACATATTGCTGGACTTTTTCTTGGAAGAAAAGCAACTGATTAAATTTGTTCTCATCGCTTTGATGACTATTATAACCCTTCACACAAGCATTTTTTTATTTTTTTAATGAAAAAGTTTGAAAAACATGAGGTTCATTTAGAATAAAGGAAATAATACGCAGCACTTGCTCTAAAAATGACCCGAGAAGAGAAACATCGCCTGGTTCCACTCAAGCGTGGTGTGTGAACGCAGAAGGTCCTTCAGTCTTCCCCAGTTAGGAGTGAAACCTGAGGTCAAACAGTCCAGGTTTCAGCTTTTTTCTTCACTTTGAACGCCTGGAAATGCTGAAATTCGCCGTCAGGAAGGTCCAGCAAGCAAGAGTGCAAAGCAGCCAAGAAAAGCAACCCTTCAGAACCAAACGTTCTACAGTACTAAAAAAGATACGGCGATGGGCTCTCAGCAATTGTTTCACGGAAAGTCAACACAGCTGAGAAAACAGCACTGAGCTGTTAATAAACAAAATGTAATGATAACACGTAATAAAATACAGGCCATTGTCCACAAGCATCTCTCCACTGCAGGGCTGTGGAGGTCCAAGGAAGACCTTTCAGACCAGGGGAAAGAGGACCCCAGTTCACATATATACTCATTCACACACACACATTCGCACCTGGGTATGTAAAAGTCACCAGTTCACCGTTGAGGGCTGTGGGAGGAACCATGGAGGCCACAGGTCCGTCTGGTGGTTTGAGCTGCTCCCCTTTACTCCGAGGACCTCAGTATCGCCGCTGCGGCCCACCTTGCAGTACCTGCGAGCAGAGCGCTTACCCTGAACTGCTGCGGTAACAATGAGTAAAGGAATATAAAAAGGACCTTACGGAAGCTGCGTTGGAGAAAAGCGTCAGCCACGACAAATCATATTCAGAAGGAAGACCATTTTTTTCAACCAAGACTGTACAAATGGGTGAATTATTTTAAAAGGTTTGACACGGCGAGTCGCTCAGAGCCTCGTAAAAAGTGAACGTAACCTGGAGAGATTTCATAAACCCAGGTAGACTGAGAAGTTCAGAGGTAACAAGGTGTGGACCTTTGCAGGCTCTGTTTTACTCATATCACTTATTGCATTAATAAATAGGTAGTTAGTAAAAACCAAGGTTGCTTTGGGGAAAAGATAACAATGCTGGGCATGTTTTCTCTAGCTGTGGGAAGGGCGAAAACAGGGCGATTTTCCTCTGCGCTTTCCTGCAAACTCATTCCCACGCGCCCCCTAAACCATTAAAACTTCTATTAAATCTGCTGCCAGCTTACGCGCTGCCGGTTTGCAGAAGAGAAAAACAATCGCTGGCTTTCAGAACCCGATCGCGGCGCTCGGTGACCGTCATTCCTGGATTAAACGTTGGCCCGGGACCAAGTCTTACGCTACTGGACACATCTCTGGTCAGCTGGACTGAACACAGTCACGTTTTCTCAGGAAATATGGTGTTTATTCTGGATGTACCTCATTCCCCAAATAGCTCCCCTGCTGCAGCGAATTCCCACAAAACCTCCCAGAATGACTCATGAGTTTTTCTTTTTTTTTCCCTATTTTGGCAGTTTGTCCATTTTTGGTCACCTGCCATAACTTAACTGCCATAACTTATGTACTGTACTGACACGCGAATTCACAAGGTGCGCTGCGGCCCCCGGATTCGCGTCTGAATTATGTTTGCGTGGAATCCAACTTTAAAAATATTCTCACTTCCAGACAAAACCGTCAGTGTGACGACAGGCACCTGACGCGGTAAAATTTAGATCTTAAATGTCATTCCATAACAGGTTGCATCGATTTGAAGTGACTGCTGGGAATATCGAGGTCCGAGTTTCGTCTTCTTATCATTCTGCACTTATAAAGTTGGACCGGACAGAAAGAAATGCACTTTCTCCACATTCCTGGGGACACAGTACGCTAAACAGACCCCACAAAGACACGCAGAACACATATGACCGTAGAAACAGTTCCTGAGGGAGTATCTGCGGTTAGTTCAGATGAGCACGTTAACTTCAGATGTTTGTCAAGGACTTAAATAAAAAAACCAAAAGCCAGACTTCCAGGCAACTGATGAGAAGATGACCTCTGAGCCCCCAGCTGGCTGCCCTGAGCAGCGGGGACAGGAGAAGAATCCCCCTCCAGAATACCTGACATTCCTCAGGCCCAGAAGGATTCGGCACCAACTTTACAGCCAGGTCTCCACGCACGTGGAATGCATTCGCAAACGTGGTGTCAGACGGGAACCTTCACCAAACCATCAACAGCACATTCTTACAGCCTACTGCTCCGCACCCTGCCCTTGCTCAATATAAAAGTGTTTTCTTGCAAGCCTCCTTGGTTGTGTGTGGTCCCAGTGAATTTCTGGAATCCTTGCACAGTAGATCCCCTTGGTATCGTAGAGGGAAAAGCAGTTGTTTCAAAATCACATCTGACCTACATCAGTTTCGGAATCCTGCTTACTATGGTGCTCCACTCTGTGTAGCGTCACTGGGGACCACGCGCGCATTAGACACGTGCCTGGTAAGGTGTGTCTATGCATAGGTATGATTTAAACCCTGTTAAATGCAGTTATTTGCACTCATCAGGACCCCACAAATCAGAAATAGTGGTGGCCTGTCTACGCCCAGGGCGCTGGTTCTGCAGCATCCCGTGATGCGGTGAGTCAGACCAGGGCCTGAGAGATCATGACGAAAGAGTTTTCCAGGCCTTCTGGGTCATTCAGCTGCAGAAGTGAAAGGTGATGGGTTTGGTTGGCCATTGAGTCATCGTGTCTTCTGGCAAAATCGCTCACGACTCCATGGCGTTGGCGCTTTTACTCCCCCCTGTACATCCAAGGGAATCGGGAGCTGCAAGGGCTCTTGGGAGCCCACTGTTCTGGCAGGAACAGCGCCAGTCAGCCGGTAGCAAGTTGAGCCACAGAGAAACTAGTTTATGGGGGAAGATCCTCTTACAAGGTCACCGAGATGTAATGGTAGCTCAGATCAGACACCGACTGTTTGGTCTGATACGATATTTATCAAACTCATCTACCTCTTTGTAGATACTGAGGAGTCCGCACTCCCCACGACGTACCCACACATTTATAGACGTGCGGCGGAACTTGAAACGCCTTCTGCACCATTTGCCAAATACATTCTGGTCGGTTATGAAGAATGTCCGAGTCTCACGTACTTAATATCTACCAGACAGGTTTGTCCTAAAGCGACTTATAGTGCTGGATACTCTGCATTGAAGTTCCTGCAGCGATTCGTCCAACGTCGATTCCCCAGTTCACCTGAAAAACCTGTCTTTGAATTGTTTGGGAAGTAGCCTCAAATTTGGCAAATGTTAAAGCTTCGTCCAGATGATCAAACACACACCTTACTGACCCATCGGTCTTGCCTTTCACAGCTGGCTGCATGAATAACCTCACCGCCACTGGGGTGAAAGACGACACTGCAGTACTAAAGGCCACTGCTTCATAGCCCTCCGGGGGGATGTGGAATGTACCAGAACATGTACAAAGGCGAAAGGACGGAGGGGAATGCTCTTGAATGGCAGGATGGGTGTGTCAGCTGTTATTTCGTGGATCGGTAGGGTTTCTGTAGCCCCTGCTGGTGAAGCCTTTGTCCGAAAGATGAAAGAGCCCCTGAGGAGGACACACGCATACACACACGCATACACACACACACACACACACACACACACACACACACACACACACACTTCACCAGTTCACGTCTCTGGCACTCAGATACCGCACTTCAGCCTTCGCTTCTTTCCACGCCACCAAGGAAGGTGGTATGTGGCTGGCTTACAGTTGAGTCTCAATTCGGCTGGTTAACTTTGGCAGGTATTTTCTTCACGGTGCTGTTATCAGACCCCTTCAGCTGCGAGCGCTCAGTTGCTCTGCCACAGCCGGAGATGCGGAGTGAAGGCATCTCGCTGGAGACGGGGATCGGAAACGTGTCTGCGCTCAGACACCGGCGCCTTTTGTCTGGTATTTAATGTCTGTAGCAAAAATTAGTGTCATGTGAAAAAAGTCCCTCCCTCAGTCCCCTTTACAGCTCGCCACCCCCAAGAGGACAACTGCGTGCGCTCAAGATCGCAGGAGAAGGTTGTATTTCACCTTCTGTCACAAACACCCTGGAAAACCTGGTTAAAAACACATCACATGTAGCTCTTCAAATAGGGTCCGATGAGCACGTTCTCGTTCCGGATCTAAAAGATCGGTATACTGTTGACCATAGAGCCACAGCGGAATGAAAAATGCTAACGCGGCAGAACATCTTCCCAGCACCCCCGGGGTACCTGTGCCGTCCACCTTGTCGGCCGTCCTTAGCGTGCAACACATCAAAAACAGCGACTTTGAAAACTCTCTTGACTCCAATTTCCTGCGGGTGGAATGTGAAACCCAGACAAAACCAGTCTAAATTGCGATGCTTAAGGGGGGGAGGCATTTTCCTTGTGTTTTGTTCTTGAAATGGCAAAACTCCAGCTTATCTGAGCCGAGGAATGCAGGGGGAGGCCGGTGTTTGAGGGGGGATGTGCCCTTTGAGGCCTTTCATGGATGTCCCACAAAGGTTCGAAAAACACTTTTATTTAACAGCCAGGTTAATGAGCCAGCCAGGTTTTCCACCGCATTCCTCCATATCGGCGCAGACTCCACGTCACAAGACCTGCTCATTCGTGCCAAACATCTCATCCTCCTGTCCCGGCCCGAATCCCACAGCCCTAAAATGGACGCATTGTTTTCTTTTATCTGGTTTTCTCATTCCGGGGTATGAATGGCTCACCAAATTAGACACAACATGGACATTCACATCTATCCAGAGGATGGGAATTCCCAGTAATGACAACAGTTAATAATACACTTTGTTCGTATAGCACCTTTCACACAGACCGACACCACTGACTGCTTTACAAGCCTCCCCAGCGTCGAACTAAGCTCAGAACCTATGGGGGTCATTTCGCCAGATCCTCCGTGTTTTGTAGGATTCCACTTTAGCCCATAACTGCTACCGCGAAAATCCGTCTGATGGCACACATCGGATGACGTCGTGAGACGAAAGCCGAGCGACCCTGCGCATTAACCCTGGTGCATTTTTTACTTCAAGTCGCTCCCAACACCGGGCACTTAAAACGCTGTTAAAGTGAAACCAAGCAAAGTTTTTCGTTACGCGTAAAGTACACGTTTAAATCGTGTCAATGACTTAAGCTAAACTGGGACGGGTACAGCCACCCCTGGATTTACGCGCCAAACCGGTCCCTGAAAAGCTAATGAAGAATACAGTTATAACAATGAAGCGAAGGGAATGATAATGAAGCTTAACCGATAAGTCGGAAATCATCAGGTGTGTTTGACAGAAATGGGTTCAGAAATGGAACCGGGTTCTGACTGTCTGGCTGTCTTCGGCGGCAGTGAAGGAGCTGAAGACGAACAGCCCACCCCGACAAACCGGGAAACTTTGTAAAATCGGTACACAAACAACGGCCTTCCTGGGACGAAACGATATATTCAAATTCTGTCTGGTTTTAGTGCTTCTCTGAGCTCTGAGATTTGAAGGCATGTCTGCTTAGGGAGGCTGAGCTCTTATCCTTGCCCCAGCTGGCCTTTGGCCTCCACCTCTGGAAATATGACCAAAAAAGGGATTGAGTGCTACTGAACCTCAGAGAAACTCCCACACCCACACAGCCTTACAGGGGGAAAACGGCTAGGAAACAGGAGGGGGGGTTGTTGCAAAACGCTGTTTCATCAGAGAGAAAATCTCCAGACCAAAATACCGAGGGAAGAGGAAAGGAGCGGGGGGGTCATGGATAAGTGGAGGAGGGGAGCAGGTGGTATGTTGACCAGTGGTGCCATCTCACGTTCGAAGGACACAGGTCCGAGACCCACCTCCTCCCGTAAGTCCCCTCGATCGAGTTACTTACTATGAACTGGTTCAGCCGGAACGATCCAGCCGCGTAACCGGCTAAATCACGGCTTGAGATTCAAGTCAATTCGGAGAAAAGCATCAGCTAAATAACTAACTGTCAATGTAATTCTCTAGTGACGCTGCCCTGCGTGACCCTCTGTGGCGTCGGCGGCCGCACCTGGTTCTTTGCTAAGCCGTGAGAGGAAACAGCAGGTGTTGCACACATCACCTGACGCCGTGGCAGGTGTGAACATGGCCACAGCTCATCTCGGTGCGGGCAGAAGGGCGGGAAATGCGGGCCGAGCAGGCACAGTGGAGGGAACCTTGACTTTCTCACACAGTCTTTCCCTTAGAGGGAAGTCTGCCTCTGGTAACAATTATTTGTTCCGCGACTGGAACGCAGTCCCAGAATTCCCACGTTGCCCTGAAATGCGGCGAGCATCGCAGCAACAGGGGTCCGTAGCAAACAGGGACCAAAATGTGAGCTGCGTGCCAGCGGCGTGACTCACTTAGCCGTCTCACAGGTGAGGCCGCGTTACTGCAAGCAGAAACTCAGTGCAAATAAGGGCAGCCAGAAACTCACAGGCTGAAACCACGACCACCTACATGTATACACGATAAACACTGAGTAAGGAGTCGTCGCAAAGGATGGAGAGACTCAAACAAGCATTACAATTCAAGCTCGCGATCAATAACAGGAGCTCCGAGGCAGTCGCTTCCAAATACAGTCCCAGAGCATCTGTAGTCGAGGCATTTAGGATGAGTCTTCAGCTGACGGACACTTACGGAGCACATGGTGACCAGAAGAACACAGTTCACCACTAAGGCAGCATATTTTCTACTGCGGAACTGGAAGACAGCCGAGCTAAACAAAAACGTGGGGCCTACAGCTGGCACAGCGGTTACAGCCACTGGCGTCCGCTGAAAAGAGCCACGTTCACGTCCCACGCAAAACGGACGGATCGCCGTAAGCGGCTTTACAGTGTAGGTCATTTTAAATAAGTGTCATCTGAATGAATGAATTCAATAAAAACCACTCGGCGAGTCAAAACCGTTGTGAGAAGCAGACGCGGGAGGGTGCAAGTTTGACCTTGAGATTCCATTCCAAATCTGCTGTTCTCATACTTACATAACCAAGTCACCAGGAAGAGGGAATACTGATTTCAAACAGTTGGAATTTGTTAATAAACACTGCCGTCTCCCTTCCCAGCACTGAGAACTGACTCCTATCTTGGCCGTGACACCTTCCGTGCAGCGTATCGTGCAACTTTGCCAAACTGCGTCATCCGGCCTTTACTTCTACTAAATTCCTGTCCGCTTTCCCGCTAAACAGACAGAGCGCCGTTTGCTTCGGTTGCGTTTGGCAGAGAAGAGAGCTCGGCTTGTTGGGCGCTCCGAAAAACAGGCCGGTCGTTTGTTTGGCCGACGCGGCTCCGCTGCAGGCAGATAGCAGCCACACCACCCCGTCCAAAGGTTGTTCGTACTGGGGCTGACACACAGCGCAGCACGGGTGCGTGATCTGAATTCTTTCAGTGAATGGCCATAATTATAATCCGGTGCTTAGTCGGAATTATGAAAGCGCTCTCTGGCACCCCTCTGCAGTCAGGGTCGGTGCCAAGTTTACACCTCTGTCCTTCCGCCCCGTTTTATAAACAGCGTCGCTGAGACGAGCACCTTTGCTGCCACCCAGACGAGACCCAGACGATGTTAACGCACGGGGCCTGTCGGAGCAAACGTCTGGCGTGTACGTAAACAAGATCCGGCAATGGGATAATCTCCTTCCTCGGGAGCCTCGGGAAGCACAGAGAGACGACTTATGGAGACGAGGCCGAAAGAGGGAACCGTACTTACGTGCTAATCCGTAATTGTGGATCCTGCGAGCTGAAGTAGGGTTCGGTTTTGTTACCTCACACAACGCAAACAAGAGCCTGAGCCCGCTGTCAGGAGGTGTCGGCGCCTTTGTAATAACATCATCCTCATGACATAATCAACTGGAGTGAAACGAGATCTTTTCACATGTCGGACCGAGAGCTCGGCGCATCTGCCGCTTCGATTGTTTCACGAGGAGGGATCGCCTTTTCCCGGCTGGCAGAGTTGCTAGCAAACTCTGGCAAAGCATCGCTGTGGAACGTGTGCCAACAAAATCCAGGAAAATGGACGCGGGGGACAGCAGTGACGCCATCGGCCCACCTAAAAAGATCGCCGAGGCTGATGTAATGCGCGAAGGAACCGGCAGCCGTGGCGAAATGCGATGACGGCGGCGGTCGAGAGGGGAAAGCAGCTAATCCCGTCGGGTTCACGCCACCGCAGGTTTGAGCGGTCACCTGAGCGTCTGAGCCAAAACCAGGTGCCTCCCTCCCGAGCGCAAGTGATGCAAGAGGGAAGCGAGCTTTTCCAAGTGAGCTCACACAGGTTATAAATCTTCCCGAGCCTTTAAGGCAAAAGCCGGCGCGCTACACGCAGGTGTCGCAGCTCAACTTCTTCCTTAGGGGTTTATCTGAAATGAATGAATCTTGGCAGGCAGGACCACCACGTCATTATCGAACGCCGCTACAACCACGGAGCGCGGAAACTTCACCGCGGATCAACTGCATTGAACCCAGATGTCTGCGGAGACCATAAGGCGCATGAGTTCCATGTCGAAGGCGTGCAGTCGAAGCGGTAGTTTGCTTAAATCCGGGTTATTCACCCAGCCGCAACATCCGCCACGGCCGACGGATCCCACCAACTGAAACGGCAACTTTCGCCATTGACCGACATTGCGGCTTTGAACGTTTTGGCTCAGCTTTCCTTTGCCGCCAAGGTGTCGCCCAAGTCAACTTGAGCGGCTGAGAGCCTCGGCGTCGCCCTTCAGACTTCACGCTTTGGTCGTCTGCCAGCAGGGAAGGTTTTGCGAGAGAAGAGGCCGTAAAACAGACACGTGCTGCTGGCATTTACTGTCATTGCTTCCTCCCTCTTGAGCGCTAAAAGGCCGATCCACCGCGAGTACAAAATGTCCACTCAGCACTATAAACACTAGCGTTATTCAAACTCTGTTTGCTCTCACGGGGAGTATTTGACACAGGAAGAGCCTGGGAGGGCCAGTTTCCTTATGACCGTGCTGCTGACTTTATGATCCAGGTGTGACGTTGCAGTGAACGCTTCGGCAGCAAAGTGAATTTTACACAGCAAAAAGGAGACTCCGCTGCTTTAACTTACAAAGCAGAGTCTTTCCAGGATCAGGTCGTTCCCCGCTTGCCTGGTCCACGCCGCTGCCGTGGCCCGGGACTCCTCGTGTAGGAGGATCTTTCGCCGGGTGTGGCGGGGTCCAAAGAGAGCGTTGCCAGAGGACTCCACGGGCTGTAATTGCCGAGCAGAAACTCCCCCCTTGTTGTGGCCGCCAAGCCTCACACAAAAATAACTGAGGTTGGAAAATATAGTACAGCTAAATTATAAGAGGCCTGTGCACGGCAAGGCTGAGTCACAGCGCTCATGGCAAACTGTTAGGCGCCTACGCTGGACCCGGCGCAATTCTTCAGGTTTCCAGTGCAGAAACCGAGGTGTTTGCAGCCCGTTGATCCTTAGCGGGAGCAGGGATGCAAAGAGGAAGCTGAGGAGCCTTCGGTCAAGTTGCCGCAGCATCTTAAACAGTTGGACAGTGGCAGAAACAGCAACGCTGCACTGACCGCTATATATGAACCCTCAGCGCCTTTAACGGTCCTTGGAAGTAGAAGTAAAACGACACCGATGCCTGACACAGCTTGTAGACGGGGTTGCAATGTTTGCTTGAGTGTTCGCATATCTGCTAAGAGGCCTCATCCACGGTGCTTCCCGCGTCGATGCAGATGCTTTGCCTGCAACTGGCCGCCGTTCTTGGTGGGCAGTTTGGCTTAGGGATTTCGCTGCTGGTTTAACTCCGAGTTTTGCTGCTCTGGCTGCTCTCAGCCTCCGCAGTAGCTCTACTTGACTACTTGAGAACAGCTCCTTGGTGACATTCTTTACTCCCTGCAAAAATATGAGGGATTCAGCACAGTAGTCCTTTCATTCATGGTGAACATTTATGAGTCACCCGGTGCTTTTAAAATTGTTCTGATTCTTCAACCGGGGGGGAGGTTGGGTTGTTTTTTCCTTCACAGTCTGAAGTCACGCTGTAGCCATCTGAACATCATCATCATCCTCATTATCATCATCATCTAAGGCAGTAGAATGTTTTTAGAGTCTGCAGATTAAGGAAAAATAAGCAGATAAGCATCCACCCACCACGGCTAAGTCTGGACCTGACAAAAATAACATGGGAGAATTCCGGGTTATCTGGGTGGTTTATCTTTTTACTTTACGCTTGCAAACCGACAGTAAACACCAGCACAGATCCCAAAAGTGGAAAAACTGAGCAGTGATAATCATCTCAAACTCGATCGGTGTGGTCTGGCTCTGAAAATTCCAGCGGAGGGCTGCACGGTCTTGAAGACTCTACTATGGAAAGTTATGAGCGACTCGGGGTCTGAAAAACAGTGATTGAGATGTTTGCCAGTGTGGTTGTTGGTTCCCATGGCAAACAGGGGCCGGGGAGTGCACCTCACCTCCTCAGTGGGCCACTTTGTGGAAGGAGCCCCCCCCCCTCCCCCCTTCCAGCCATTTTGGCCTTGCCCCGCCGGCCGAGCCAGACGTGTGGGATCTGTTTCCGTGGCAACGACTTTCAAATTTTGGGGAAAACAGGCAGCGTGAAAAGTTTGTGTGTGGATGTTACCGGAACCCATTACTTAACAGAAGCCAAGTGAGAAACGTCATTCGTTCCTGAAACGTCTTTCCAGTAACTATTAACCTGACTTTGGATGGCAACCTGCCTCAGTAAACACAGATTACCTTTATATTGCAAAGTTTCGGGCTAATAAGTAAATGGGGAAAAATCCTTTTTCAGCAGCAGCTTCTGTGTAGATTTCGAACGAGACCATCCTGTTAAGCACCGTTCCACACGCTGCCTTAAAACTTCTAAAACAAACATGAGCCTTTCACGGTGGAGACACTATTTGCCATTGTTCCGCGGAACAAATTTGCTCCTGTCACCTTATCGTCACTCTGCACCAAGAAGCCCTGCCCACTGGACAGGTTTCAGGCCACTTGCTGGCTCAGTGTTACAAAACACGTTACTAGTGTTGCCTTAACATGCTGCTTAAATCTGGGGATTGCGTTCAAAATGAATAAAGCGTAGGTCCCCACGAAACGACGAGAAAAAACAACCGCAACACACAGAAAGCATAATATAAAGGATAACTAAACAAATCTGCTGCAATGTGCAAAAAACTAAAAAGAAAATATTTTTCGCGTCTGTGACCCGCGTGCTGTTGTCAGTCTCAACTCAGCAGTTAAAGGCACATGTGGGACGGCGGCTGCTCTTATGATCCATCAGTCAACAAACTAGCAATTAGGGGCGGTTTAAAAAAAACAAGTTTCCACTGACTTAGCTTTCTTCATTCTCTCTGCATCTCTAGCTCCTATAGCGCCTTCTGGTGGAAACAGCAAGAGCTGCAGTAGCCGGCCGTGTCAAAGTTGTCCAGTTCGTTTACTGCACCACCACGAAAGTACAAATAGATGAATTTCACGGACAAGCAAAACAAAAGGGGACGTAGGGTACGAATTATTGGCCTGATGTGGGACCAAAATCAGGTGTTTGCTGCTTTCGTACCTTTGATCGAGGCTTATACTTCGAAGAGATTCGTCAAAACAGGGTGCGCTGGGCTCCAGGCCGGTGTGAGGGGATCCGAGTTTGATCCCCTCCCCGGCGTATTTTCCTATACGCTCTCCTCTGTGAGCCCAGTGTTCCACTTGCGATGCTAGAATTAAAGTAACTGACTATTTTTAGGTCGTACGACTATAGTTTGTTAGTTATAGGTAGCATGTTAGGCTAAAATAACCCACCCCGGTCGATCTCAGCCACACGCCTTGTATTATTTTTAATTTCTACAAAAAGGGGACATCTTTGTCCTTTTGCCAACATCTTTTTTTAGTTGTTACTTAGCCACACGTGTTGTTTTTATTGTCCTTTTATGATATTCAGCGCCCTGTTTTCTCTTTCAGTTTGTTCACCGAAAGGTTAAACTCTCCTGTCCAATAATATCTAATGAGTTACTAAATTGTTCAGCATTTAAAATACAGTAACTTGACAAAAATTAATTCATTCTACAAAAATTTAAAGTGGAGCACTATCTTTACGGATTATATCACCGGCCAACAAGTGCTAGCTCCCACTCACAGACACAGTAACTGCATGTCACCGGCCTTCCGGACAGGTCCTCCAATGCCACTATGTCACCAACTTCCCTATATTACAGGTATTACTTCTACCCATATTACCCATATTACTACTTTTAGAAAAACTACATGCTCAGCTGAACCACCCCCCCCCCCCCCAGGTAGCCTGCTTCCAGATGAATGCGGTAAAAATGCGGTAAAAACATGGTGGACAAGGTGGAAAGTCTTTAATGTGAAGTTTCTCCAGCGGTTCCCATACATGACCAAACAAACTTGAAGCAACAGCTCATCGGAAATTCTCAGACTTAGATATGAACAGTTTGTAGACAGCAGCGTCCGTCACAGAGCTTGTAAACGCGAAGGTCAGTTTTAATATTTCGGCCCGTGGATGAACAGTAGTACTGAATGTCTGTTGAATTTTATGCAACTTTGCACCCATATCTCAGCAGAGGCTCGTCGTATGTTTACGCCTCATCGGGACCGTTTTATTCAGGGTGACCTTTAGTTTAGTTGTTCGGATCGACCTGAACTCTGCTCAGACCAGATACTTTGGGAGGATTTTACACAGCTTTTATTCTTTCAACCCCGTACCACAGTAAAATAAACACAAAATCAACCGAAATCTAAAAGTATAACAGCAGGAACCTCCAAAACACACGAATAACCTCCCCACCCTCTCTCGTTCTCCCTGGGCTGGACTTTCACACTGTCTGTGGGACATCGGCTCTCAGTCCGTGTTCTATAACTCGCTCAGTAGGTGTTTTTTAATATATGAAATACCACAGTAATGCCATGGGCATTTTTTTGTATGTGGGTCCTTGTATCACAAATATTTTAGTTAAAAGAGCTAAAAAGATTGAATGTATTTATTCTTAACTGCACTTTTTTTTATTATTCTACAGCGGACACGCAATCTGCCTTTCTGCCCCCTGCTCTAGCTGGCAGTGAAATAAATCCAGGTGGAAGTGTGGATGTGCAGCAATTCAACACACTTCCACAATGTTTACTGAGCGTCTCCCATGTTTGCGTGTCAATAATCAATAACAAGACGATAGACTTTACCCCTACGTGGGATGAGCGAGTCAACGGTTTGCACTGTATAGGAGTTTATGGAGGTGACGTATGTTTTCATATGTGTTAAACACGCTTTTGTTTTAATGCAGGTCGACGTCAGTAAGTAAGTCAGTAAGCCAAATTAAAAATGGTAAAATGCAAAGTGAAGAAAAAATCAGTGTGTTACACACCGATGGACCAATGTCCCATCCACTGTGCACCCTGCCTCCCAACCTTTGCTTCCAAGTAGTTATCGATGATGGATGAATGGAAGCGATTTGTTTTTTTATTTATCTCAGGTTGTTCCACACCTTAAACGTTGAATATGGTGTAGCTTTAATTGACTGTGACTTAGTGGTAAAAGTGACTGACAGACTGACGGTCCCGACTGTGTCTGAACATTGGAGAGTCAGCGTGCTGGTAAAATTCCTTCTAAAATGTTACTTTTGCACAAAACAATAAATTTCAGTACATTTAAGGAAATGATTTGTTATAATCCATTAGTAGGCATGTTGGTAGTAGACTAACAGCTGAAATTAGTATAAATATAGTGCATTTTGGCTGGGCAAGATGTTATTTTCACCTGCAAAGAATTTGCTGTATCCCATTTCATCCCCTGTATCTGCACCGTGGGTTTTGTCCACATTTTTTTTTTTCAAATCTAACAGTGTAGATGTGGACTCTGGCAGGGGAGAGACTTGTTTACTGTACTGTTTGTGGTTTTCACAGACAGGATATCAAGGTGTTTGCACGGCACCGAGGTTGGAGATATCTGGCTTTTTATCTCTGCAAACTGCTGATGATGAGGTGCAGTTTTCTTCAGTCCTACGTGATCATCTTCACTAACTCACTGTAGGGGTTCACAGTTCAGTGTGATGCAACTGCAATGAAGGTCAGCGCCTTCAAACCCAAAGGGGTAGGCTTGTCCTGTTCAGCAGGTTGTGGAGGGCAGCAACTGCTCCAGGTAGAGCAGCTGAGGTCATATGGGGGTTGGCATGCCTGGCTAGCAGCTATGTGCAGGGAGAGCACTGCAAACACTGTGCAGTCCTGTGGTGGTGAAGCAGGAGCTAAATTCTAGGACAAAGCTTGAAATTTACCACTTAGTCTACACCCCCATCCTCGCCTAATGCCACCAACTTTGGATTACGGCCTAAAGAAAAACATCACGTGTAGAAGCAGAGGAAATGAGGTTGCACTCCTCACTGGGTGAGCTGTCAGGGAGATCTTTGGAGCAGAACTGAGTGGATGAGCCATCTTGCTGAAATACCCTCCTGCGGGAGGGTTACCAGGCACACCCTGCTGAGACCCGCTGGCCTGGAAGTTATTGGAGATGCCCAGGAGGTACTACTGGAGGCTGTTGCTGTGGATAGGAAATTTGGTGTGTTCTGCTCATCAGGAAACAGAAGGTTGGATGGAGTGCTGCCCTTAGCAGTAGAACCTGTCTTAGCTGCTACTACTGCCACTATTTTTTCTATGAGCAGAAGCCCAAGAGGGGAAGGCATTGGACCCCCAGAGGTTTACTTTTCTCCATCGCCTCCTGGTTGGGAGTTTTTTTGTTTGTTTGTTGTTGTTTTCCTCCCCTCGGTTGCCGGCAGGTTTGCTGTGTCGCTCTTATTAAATGCCTAACTTCCATCTACAGCCTCACTGTGTACCTGTTACCTGTTCCGTTGTCTTCGTCTGCATTCGGCTCTGAGTCACTATATGAGAAGAAGCCTCTTTTAAAACGAGTTAAATTAAATGGGTAAAATTCTTTATTTCATAATCTCAAAAAAGTTAAACAGCTCTAAGCTACGCATTGGCACACGTGCATTACAGAGTATATTTACGTTTGAGTCTTTACATTTAAGGAAATGTTCATAAGGAGTAAATGATGCGGTGAAATAAATCTTAATTTCTTTTTTTACAATTTAAACGCAATTATTAGTGGATTAAACTAATTCCAGCCCAGTGTTAAAACGCGGACATTTGACAGCGGACGGGACGACGGACGGACGCGCTTCTGCCGCGAGCGGTGACGCGCGCGCTCGATGATGAGCATGTGACGCCTCCATCCGGGACACCGCCGGGGACTCACTCTCCATCATGGCGGCGTCAGGTGAGGATTATGTGGGCAAGCGGGCTGGGCCGGTGTGGCTATTATAGGCAGAACATGCAGTTAGTAAGCGGGACAGGTTTCGCCTGGGACGCATGAAACTGCGTTAGCGCCTGTGCGTTGAGGTGGTAGCGCTGTTCGTGCTTTTTGTACAGGAAGTGCGCGTAAAACCTTCTGGTTTGTACGAGCTGGAAGACGCAGTAGCGAAGGCGAGGGGCGCAGGCGCGGGTTTTATTCCGCGGCGCTCCGCCGGATACCGTGCGCACATCTGCGACACGTCGCACGGTCGAAATATGTGGGATAGGCGGCGTTTGGTTTTCGAGAACCGCGGCACCCCACGCGGAGGCTCGGCGGCGGCGCCGCTGCGACAGACCGCGGAGACGGTGCCACATTGTGTCCGCCGATTATTAAGCGTGAGGTGGCGCATGCGCCGTGGCGGAGGGAGGGGCCGCACGCTGCGCAGCTGGGGCTCGCGCGCGCGGAGCTGCCCACGTGCGCTCCTGGCGGAGTGGGTCCGATAGCCCTGTCGGCGCTCAACGAACCCGCGCAAAGTGTCGCGAGGCCTCTGGGCCTCGCGTTACTGAGAAGGGGGTGGGGTGTCGGAAACCGCCCGTGTCGACAGGCCGAAACCGGCCCGTCTTTTTTCAGCTTTAAACACATTAAAATATCATAATATATGTTAGAAGAACGTTTAAGTAGAACTCGTGGCCTGCAGCAATTCAGAGACTTGTAAGTGTGTCATGGACCTGGCGCCCGATAGTTAAAATGCTCTTAGCTAAATCAAGTCTAATAAGTTATAATGGTAACAGTGACTTGTAGTGCTGACGACAGTAGACTGTAACCTCACCTGTGTGTGTGTGTGTGTGTGTTAGCCTTCAAACGTTAACATGTTGACCTAATGATACATTGTTTTGCTTTTTCCGTACACGAATGATGAAAAACCGGTTGTCTGGGACAGGGTCCAGGTGGTTTTGACTCCGTCCCAGAAGATGCAGGGAAAACCTTGGATGGCTTGTCAGTCCATTGCTAGACGCTTGGCCAGCGGCGTCCACAGGAAACCGGAAAAAATACGGAGAGAACTCGGGCTGAGGGGGATTCGAACCTGCGTCCGAACACACGGACCAGGCCCTGTGAGATGCCGGCGCAAATACATGTAAATTTGTCAACTAGTTGCATCTCAATGCTCCTGGTTTAAAAACCTGGTTGGCAACATGTGGCTTTGTGTGTTTATGGTCATTCGTGGTAAAATAACCCTGTTTGGTTGAAAAACGGTAGGTTTTCAGTGGAATTGACAATGACAGGGTACGTAGGTTTACTGAATGTGTACCGTGCGTCTGCTGCCATCCAGATGTCAGCCATGTACAGATGTTCAAATCTGTTTAGTTTGATATGCATCGGTGCAGTGGGGGCTCATATACAACCGATTTTAGATTTCTTTTTATGGTGTTCTTCAACTTACATTTTATACCAGCTTTGACATTTTTATGTATACTTTTACGGGTATAATTTTTCTGGCAGCAGGATGTTTTGGGGTTAGAACAGCCATCTCTGGTCTCAGAGGTCCCAGGTAAATTATTGCAACTAGCTTAATGCTATAAGTTTTGGAGAAAAATGACAGCTGTATAAATAAATGAGAATGTAAATGTTTTAGCTGGTTGAGATATGACGTCAGTCCAACATCTACCGTGGTTTATAGTAAAGTGCAAACCTGGATGAGCAAGGCTTTTTTTTTGGAGGTGATGCCCGGTGTGTAAACATACCACACTGCACTGTAAGAATGTCCTGACATCAGGGATTTTATTTCCCACAGTGGAGGCCGCGGTGTCTTTGTCTGGACCTCATGATGCAAGATCAAAACAAGCCCTGTCTGGGGCAGGCGTGTCCCCAACATGTTGAAGTTAATGTGTTGTTTTTATTGTTGAAAGTTGTTTTCATCCTCATTCTCTTATCAGAAGTGTCACATTATCTGTAGATCTGTTACAGATCAGCACAAAGAATTGTTACTGTTTCATATAAAACACATTGTAATTGCAGACAGTTATCAAAGAGATGTTAGTTCAGTCATCATAAAAGAAGAATTTTAATGTAAAATGACTTTTACATGTATTCATAGCATTTACAATTTTTATTTAGTGTAGATTGTTCTCAAAAGGTGCTTTACACATTTATACAGCTGGGTAAATTTTACCTGGTTAAATTCCAGGTAGGTATGTACATTGGTCAAGTTTATTTCAGCGGGGGGTCTCATTCAAACTCACATCCTTCCAGGTGCAGAGGTTCAGCTCTTAACCACTGCGCCATCTATTGTCCCAAAGTTAACATTTAGGAAAATAGATGCAGCTGTTAATCGGAAAAAGTAAAATAAAGCATAAAGAAGGATTGGCAAACAACGTAATCTTTCAATTAGTCAATAATGTGATCTGCCCATTTAAACGTTAACCCTGTGTTTAGTGTGTAATATCCCTGTTGTCATACATTATTACTATCCATTTCTAGGAAGTTCAACAAAAATCATCATCGCAAAGAGATCAAATGTGTTTTTATGTTGTCAGGTAAGTATTAAGAGTTTGGAGATAATGAGGAGAAGCATTTTACTGCTGCAGTCCTCCCAAGACAAGTGGCAGCTTCACTTTGTAGTTCCATCTGACGACACAGAGATCTCAATTGCATCTTTATTTTCCGTGAAAGACCCCCCCCCCCCCCCCCTTTAAAAAAAAAAAAAAAA
>UFQX01001083.1:60846-117986 GCA_900497675.1 Arapaima gigas
TGAAAAACCCCCCCCCCCCCCCTTTGGAATCAAACATACAATGTCAATGTTCAGTCTGTGTTTTACACTGATAAAGCATAGATTTATACTGATGCCAATTACCCAAATTGATTAATCAGAAATTAATCAAGTTTGATGTATTTAATGTAAGTATTGGATGGAAAAGTAATTTTTTTCTTGGAAGTGAAAATTCTCCATGAAATGTGACCTTTGAAGAATTTATAAGTAGAAACTCGGGCAAAGGTTCTTGTCACATTCCCTCGGTTTCTCTTTTCTGCAGTCTGTTTGTCGGGCTTTAATTCTGCTGTCATGTTTGATTAACTGCAGTTGTGCTGCCAAATGCTCTTTTAGGGTAGTTTTGTAGTTTAACTGTTGCTCTCTTGTAATTCCTTAAATTACTGAAGTCAGTAATTTGTATTTAGGTCTTTACATTTCTGTGGACTTTTAACACTAGTGCAGAGTCATAACGGTGTCCTTAATTGGCAAATCCACGTAAGTGATTTCCATCATTTGTTTTTGTTTTTACAGCTAAGAAGAAGAATAAGAAGGGCAAGACCCTCACCTTAACTGACTTCCTTGCAGAGGATAGTGGTGGTGGTATCCCCCCCAGCTATGCCCCTCCCAAGTCCACCAGCTGGGCAGATGAGACAGATGACCTGGAGGGAGACGGTGAGCTGCAGGAAAATGCTTCTGTTAGCCTACAGTGTTGTCAGATTAATGGACGGCATACAGGGAGCACTCTTGACCCAGTGGAGCGACCATCTTAGCTGGATCTGTGCGGTATGAGGAGCACGCTAAAGAGATGTTCTCTTCCCCAGTCTCCACTTCCTGGCACACAGAGGATGACTATTACCGGGCTCCACCTATTGATCGCTCCATCCTGCCTACTGCCCCCCGAGCTGCCCGTGAGCCCAACATTGATCGGTCACGTCTCCCTCGCAGCCCCCCCTACACAGCCTTCCTAGGGAATCTGCCCTACGATGTCACAGAGGACTCGATCAAGGACTTCTTCCGTGGACTCAGCGTGAGTGTCATACCAGTGGTTGTGTTTAACTGGAGAGTAAAATTTCAGCCTTAATTGAGTTACTCTGGAAGTGGCTCTGCAGTGCATCTTGTCACCCCCTAGGCAATGTGTGTGTCTTTTCTCTGATGCTCATCCTGCCGAGCCTCTGCAGCTCATACCGCTCTGCTCAGGCAGCCAGCTGCTTAATTTAGAGTTTAAAAATCTGTACAACGCAATTTAACAGTGACATACCAGGACACCATTATTTTCACTCATGTTCAAGACGAAATACAGTGGTAGATAAATGATAGTAAGATGCTTGCAAGTGTCTGCCCGTCCACGCAACAGAGCAATGATAACACAAACTCACACATGCACACACTGTGTGTAATTTAGTCACCATTTCACCTGAAACGCATGCCTTTGGACTGTGAGAGGAAACAGATACAAAGAAAGGGGGAACTCCACACAGGCTGTGCTAAAATGGAACCTACAAGTTACGCAGTCTGCTGTTCCTTTATGCCGCCATACATTGCATCACATTAGAGGTTCTGGTCAGAACTGGCTGATAATACAGCTGTAAACATGATATAAGTGCCAGGCTTTAGTGTGACTTTGCATGTTAGGATCTCCATTGTTTCTGTCAGTTAACTGGAAGATTTAATGAAATCTGCAAGTGTTGTTGCTGTCAACCTTGAGGTTTGTAGTTGCTTTGTTTACAGAGGTCTGTTGTGTTTGAAACCACAAGCTTATGTTTAGTTGCATTTAGCAGAGAATTTTAGCCTTGGTACTGCATGTAATCACAGTCTACCTTTAACATTAAGAAATGGTTTGTGTTTCTGCGCAATGGGTTTATGTTACTTGGGATCCGTCTGTGAAGAATAGCTACACTCCGCATTGAATTTATCCTCCTAGGTTTCAATGTAGGACATCAGGACATTTCAGTAAGGCTATCTGACTCCAAGCACAGTAAAACTCTGAGGGCTTTTCCTCCATCTTTGTGCTTGGACTGAAAGTAAATCCATGTAATTGAGCTGCACATTGTAACACACTTTATTTAATATCTTTCTTTTTCTTGGCAGGAATGAATGTCTCAAGTAACATGCTGTAAGGAAACCACCAAATACAGTTTGATTTTGTGGAAGAAAGGAATAATTTCCCTTATTGTGGCTGTTAGGGCATAAAGTAATATTGGCCCCTAGCTATCGCTAGTTTTACACCTTTGTGCACAGTCTATGTCTGTATAGACTAATGACATTCCTTGTATTGAAACATTGAGCTTGTCTTCAGTTGAGTTAAAATCTATAAAAACTGCTGTTCTTTAACAGCAGGTCTGTTTCATCGGGATGAACTCTCTCCTAACTGTTAGTAAGAATTGGACCCACTACTGGGTTCCCAGTAACTCGGCCAGTAAGGATGATGGTGCTGATGGCAAGAGAGGTCCACATCGAAGGCTTTACCTTGTGGTTGTGTCTTTAGTACAATATCTGTTTTATATGCATTTAGGAGCTATGCAACTTCAACACACTGAGTTCAGATTCTTCAGATGTGTAAATTACAGTGCAACTTCCAACTGTCAGATATTATTGTGAATCATTCTTGACATCAGTTCTTTGTTTTGGTTCTCCCATTTATTTTATTTCTTTTATGAGATTGCTGATGTTGTTTTGTGATACCTTGTTTAAGGATGCAAGAAAGGTGAAGTTTGTTCACTGTGTATTGCTTTCTTAATTCTCATGAGTCATCTTAGATGAGGCACTTCTGTGGATACAGAGTTTTTATTAAATAATTAACAGCCCATTGATGTCTTTCATTTAGAGTATTAACGGGACACTGGCATCTGCTGTTTTCTGTCACCCTGCAGATCAGTGCTGTGCGTCTACCCAGGGAGCCCAGCAACCCAGAGCGGCTGAAGGGTTTTGGATATGCTGAGTTTGACGACGTGGAGTCTCTCCTGCGCGCCCTCAGCCTCAATGAGGAGGTGAGCCACTACAAAGGAGCACAATTATTCACCACCACTATGCTATATCCCTGTTGCTGGAACCTGCTATCAGTGATCATTTTTAATTTTCTTATTAATTCATTTCAGGCAGGGTCTCAAATTATGGTTGTTTAGGCTATAACAGAATATGTATCTGTTGATAGAAATGACGGCAATATCAAAGAAAAGGTTTATTTTCGTGCACTTCAAGCTTTATGAACACACCAGTCATTCTAGGACAAAAGTTCCTAGGTTATTTGCTTTGCTCTTAACTACACATGATAATCAATTAAAGAGTTAAGTAACATTTGAGCATGTTACATTTTAACAAAAAAGAAAAATTCTTTGAGCTGCTTTATTTTCCGAATATGGCTGCCTGTGACAAGAGGTTTTAAATATTACAGATTAATTTATACACGACTTAATCTTGATTAAGAAATTTGTTGATGTTAGAGGGTCCTCAGGGCAAGACTTGCTGTAGAAGGTGTAACGTGGCACTCCAGGCACATTGTAGCTGCTATCTGAAGCTGGCAGAGCCACGCCCTAAATGGGCAGAGGCATTGGTTGAACAATGTGGTAGTTGGCCGATAAGCTGAGGGTCTGTTGCGAAACGCTGCTCTTCAACACTGCATCCACCAGGTGGCTCTATTGCACCATTTGACAGTATTGGACTTGAAGTTCATGTCTGTGTTTTGTTTTTATTCAGAACCTGGGGAACCGCAGGATTCGTGTGGACATTGCAGACCAGTCAAACGAGAAAGGTATGGTTGCACAGCCTGTGCATTTTCTTGCTCTTTTATGTGTGCGAACCTTTCCCCTTCACCGTAGCTCTTACCAAAAGCTTTATTTCAGTCATCGCTGTATGATATGATCTCAGATTACAAGGGAATAAAATGTGCTTTGGTCTCCTTTTAAAAACATCCCCAAGGGGATACTTAGTCTGCTGTACTTCCCAGAATGGTGGCTGTGGCAGTACACACAACTCACCATTGTTCTGTCTTCCACTAACTGTAGCCAGTTGTGTATTGATTTTTTTTTTTTCTTTGTATAATCTTCAAGTAACATTTCATCAATCACTAGTCTATGTTGGTTTATTACAGAAGTTTCAGCTACAATTTGAAGTTGGTTTTACACATTTTACACGACATATTGGGCTTTTACCAGCTTCACTTTCAGTGTACTAAGTAAAACTGCGCCGAGGTGTGATCGATGTTTATCGTTTTGCACTGTCTTTGGGGGCTTCTGTTGGACTTGTTGTTTTTTAACTTATGTTCATTGGAGCCTTGTAATTCTTTTTGTTTGTTGTATCCTGATGGGTCCCTCTGATTATTTCCTCAGAGAGGGATGACCGTTCCATGTCTGGCCGAGACAGGAACAGAGGTGACAGTGGCCCAGACAAGACAGACTCTGACTGGCGAGCACGTCCGTCTGGAGACCTAGATGACGGGCCACGGAGGGACGAGCCCTTTGGAGAGCGTGAGTCACCGCTTTCCCAGATCCACAGAGAAGCACAGTGTATGCGTACAGTAAAGGGTCGTGTTCACGGTCTTCTCTCTTTCCAGGGTCACGTGACCGCTATGAGTCAGACCGGTACCGCGATGGCCCTCGAAGGGAGGACCGCTATGATGGGGGCAGAGACCGCTACCGGGATCGGTACGATGATCGGGACCGTAGAGACTATGACAGAGGTCAGTCAGCATCCAGTCTATAGTCACACGTAGCATATGTAAGGCTGTGCGACTTAGTTGCTGCAGTTTTTATATGTCATGCATTAGAATTTTTTAGTAATTGCCTGTTCATTTCCTCGCCAAATCTCCAGGTTATGACTCCCGCAGTGGCGGTCGTCGCCCCTTTGGCAGTGGGTTTCGGCGTGACTACGATGACCGGCGTGATGACTACCGGGGCAGCGGGGATCGCTATGGGGACCGCTATGGGGATCGCGAGGAACGGTATGAAAGGCGGGATGAACGCCGAGAGGAAAGAGGTGAGGAATTAATCTGACCAACTAGCCTTAGCTTTCAGGTGATCATTTTGCCCATTAATACAGTGTGGCTTTTGTTGAGCGCAGCTCCTCTTTAATGCTTCACTGTGGCACAACAGTTGCTCCACACAATGAATTCGTATGTGTGATTGATGGGTGACAAGCCCACCTGCTGGTGTCCAGCCAAGTGTAAGGCTGATCTGTGTTCCACTGTGACCTTGCATTTCCTCAGGCCCTCCACAGCGGCCCAAGTTGAATCTGAAGCCCCGCAGTGTTCCCAAGGAGGAAGACCAGGGTGGAACGCCCTCCACCCAGACTGGCCGTGCTGCCTCCATCTTTGGCGAGGCCAAGCCTGTGGACACAGCATCCAGGGAGCGTGAGGTGGAGGAGAGGCTCAAGAAAGAGCAGGAGAAGCTCCAGAGGCAGCTGGAAGAGGACAAGGGCAGGGCATTGGAGCGCAAGCCCCGCGAAAGGTGAAGACGAAAGGCAGGGAAGGCACGTTTGTTTGCATGAGCTTGTTTATGGAGGGTTTACTGTATATGCTGTGCTTTTCCAGGCACCCCAGCTGGCGTGCTGAGGACCAGCCAGCAGAGCGCTCCCGCACCGGCAGTGAGTCCTCACAACCTGGCAGCACTTCCGGAAGAGGTGGGAGGGGTCTCTGTAGAGCCCTTCAGTTATGGCAATAATAGTTGTATTTGATTTTGCAGCATCACAGAGTTGAATACAGTGTTGAACAGATAAGCTTATTGCACCTTTCTACTGGTAGCTTTTCTCACTCTTTAACTCCAGTTTGTTGTAGCTCTTTGTTTGCAGGATTCCTTTTACCAATGGCAGATTTCAGCTTTTTCCAAAGGTTTTCAATTGGATTAAGATTAGGACTCATTACTGGCTTAACAAAGTCCTTTTTTCTTTTTATCTGCTCTTTAGGGCATTTGGATGTGTATTTTGGGTTAGCCTAACTCTAACCCATTGTCCTGCTGGAGGATCCATGATCTTCAACCCACACACTAGTAGCACATTTCTCTCTTAAAATGCCTTGATAATCTGATTTCATAATTCCCTTAATATGGCCAAGGCCTCCAGTACAGAGGCAGCAAAGCAGCCCCACAACATTTTGGAACCTCTACCATATTTAACTGTAGGAAGGGTGTTTTTTCCTTATAAGCTTCTTTTTTGTCACCTATAAACAAATTGCTGGTCCATATTGCCAAAGACTTCTGTTTTGGTTTCATTAGCGCACAGAACATTTTACTAGAAGTACGTTAGTTTCTCCATGTAGGTTTGGGCAAAGTCAAGGATGTTTGATTTACCAGACCTCTATTTTACGGATTACGGATTTTACGGACCTGTACAAAAATATTTTAGAAGGGGGGGGGATCTTCAATATTTCAAATATATAACAATTACTTTAAACGATTTTGATATTGTCTCAAAAGAAGAAGAGCCAAAAATGAGCCCCCTGGTCCTCCTGCAGCAGCGTTCTGATGAAGTTATCAGTCCCTTATTCACTGCTTTCTACATATAATTCACTGCACTGAATTTATTTCATTTTATTAGCCTTATTATATGTTCATCACACATTACATTGTTACAAAATTGTTGCTGTAATTTTTAACAATTAATTGCTTAAATTATTTTTAAAAGTTGCTTCCTTTCTTTCTTTCTCTGAGAGCCGATGGGCACCGAGCTGAATAATCCATCTTAAATCGCAGTAAATGTGGTGACCGTGGGAACATGATCAGACAAAGCAAGCACGAGACCTGCGAGGAAGTGCAGAATCAGCTCATAAAGAGACCAGGAAGAATGAAATAGACAGACAGTATATGATACATGTCGTATTTCAGCACACTGTGCAGTTTTTGTTGAAAATACATTTCAAAATGCAGGAAAAACTATTTTAACAGTACTCATTATAAACAGGGTTCAATGCATGAATTATTAAAACATAGTTAGCTTTGTTAATATTTTGTGATAATGAATTTCAAAAGCTGCCTGCTACTCTAAAATGACTTTTTAGTAGTGAAGAGAACAGTGAGCTGAAAGGGCAATAGTATGTATAGTACAGTTGTTGTTCTGCATTTTGTTGACCAGTTTTCACTATCGGTGCATTCTAGGCTCCCGGCACAGGGACAGTGAGCGTTCTTTGGAGAATGAGGTGTTTGGTGGCCGCGAGGATGACCCTCCCTCACCTGGGACCCGGCCCCCACCCTCCAAGCAGGAGGCCCTGCCGCTGAAGGTGGTGCCAGCACCTCCGCCCAAGGAGAATGCATGGGCCAAGCGCAGCACTGTAAGCAGTGGCTCCAGTGAAGTTGAGGGCCGCTCCCCCACCTCACCCAGCAGCCATGGGCCCCCCAAACTCTCCAGGTTGGGAGCTGTATGTGCATGTATAGTCACACACGCATATGTTCCATGCATTTCTCTGTTTTATCAAATTGCCTTCTTTTTCAGCTCAAGTTCAGTGGAAGAGAAGGTGTCTCAACGAGGTAAAGGTAAGGATGCTTTTCTCAGTCTTTACAGCCACCAGGTTTCTTGGTGATCACTTTGATATAGGATTGAAAAACAAAGTGTCGGCTAGGAAAGGTAGCAGTGTAGCTTTGACCCACCCCACATTATCGGCGTCTCTAGTGTGAATTGAGTTCTTTTGTCTGAGGTGGGTTGAATTCAGTGTGTCTTGATACAGCCTGGGAACTGGAGAGCAACAATTACAGTACAAGGTGGGAAGTGTTTTGGTGTCTGTACAGAAAGCCTGTTGAGGAGTCCAGATCCAGTTACCACCTGGCTGTGGCACAGCGTGAGATGTCAGTGTCTGGGCCTCGAAGGACACAAAGCAAGCAGACGGAAATTGTCTTCAGTTCTCCATGTACATCGCTACTACTGTATGGAGACTTTGGCGTGAAAAGCCATATTAATAGTTTTGGGAAGCCAGGATAAATAAGACAATGACTGATTGTTCCAAATTAAACTCAGCCAGAAGGCTATTGGGACTTGTTGAGTGTTACTGTCTTTTCATTTGTTACGTAGACAGAAGAGAGGGAGGAACCTTCCTCCCTGGTCCTGACCCAGCTTCACACGACCAGCCTCCTGCCCCAGGTGGACTTCACTCACTGCTCCTCTTGTTTTAGGTGCCATTTACAAGACACCAAAACTTCCTCAGACTCTTTCGTGAGGCGTTTGGCCTCAGATTTTCAGTGTCCCTTCAGAATGCACCAGTAAATTGTGAGAGCTTTCAAAAAGGTTTTCCTTTCAACCTTGCTCAATATTGACTGCAGATGTTTTGAATCAGTGGAACTCTGGGTATTTAAAGCCTGTTAACATCGAATGCCTCAATGACATTTTGGCTTGGGACTGTTGTTCAGGGTGACAGTGGGTGGAGCAAAGGAGGAACACTAAACCAGTTGCCACCCAGTCTCCTTCCTTCCCTCACGGTGGGGCTCTCTTTCCTTTCAGATGAGAACAAGGCAGAAAATGCACGTCGGGACCGAGGCTCTGCAAGGGGGCGGGGCGGACCCACCGGGCCCGGTGCAGGCAGGGGCCGAGGAGACACGGCCAGCAAAGATCGGCGGAAGGAGCCCGACAGGTCAGCAGCTGGCACCCAGTACCCAAGGCCCCGTAGGCTCCCTCGGCTCCCTCAGCTTTTTTTTTTTTTTTAAATTTCCAGATCTTAAGGGGATCAGCCCATAATTAATGGACCGTGGAGATTCTGAAGCTTGTATGGATGCCTTCTGCTTGTGACTCTGTTTACCTTGTTTGGAGATGGACAGACTTTAGAGACCTTAAAGGAGAGCTCTTGATTCTGTAGAGCCCTTTGTCCACCTTGATCGCTTGTTTTCTCCAGAACTTTTCCCAGCTGTTCATGAGCACGTTTTTCAGTCTACAGAAAACCGATAGTGACATTAAACCCTGAGTGTTGTCGGTTTTTTTTATTTTGTTATTTTGCTTTTGGAAACAGAATGGTTGTAGTAATCATTTAAGCTACAGAGAATGAAGTCCGTTTCTTCCAGTTCCTATCTATCGGTGAAACACCTGAGATTGTTGGGTTGGGTCACATTATTTAAAGCCACTGAAGTCAAAGGTGGGCAAACATGCCGTTATTGTATGGTGATGAGTGAGAGGGGTTTTTGCCTCCACTTCAGTGTCAACTTATTTTCACCTTGCTTGCAGAAAGGATGCTCGACGAGAGCGAGAGTCAAGAGCAGCGCCTGAGCCAAAGAAATACGAGGAGTCTCCCAGCCCTGTGAGTCGCTCACGCTTCTTCCTTCTGGGCCGGTGGGCAGAAGTTCTCGCACCCGGGCTGCTAGAGGGCCAGTTGAGCTGATGCATCACCGCTGAGTCAAAGACCTGAATGAGTTGTAGCTATATGGTATCAGAACAAATGATAAAATCATATTGATGTGTCCTAAATGGAAATAATTTCAATTAATTTGACCTAATGGACTTGATCATTTTCATTTCCCTCAGGTTTTAGAACCACCATATGAAGAAGTCATTTTTCTTTTAAACAGTCATTTTCTATGGCAAGGAACATTTCCATAATGGTTTGTTAACACAACAGGTTTGTTGCAGTAGACCAGGCCACCAAGCAACCACTTCTCACCAGGACCCTTAGTGGCTCAAGGCTTTTCCTTGAGCCTTCCTTTTCTGCTGTTAGCCACCGAGAATTTGTGAAAACCCCAAGCACTTACACTCCACTCCTCCCTGTCATCTGCAGAAATTTAGCTCCGCCAGCAAGTATGCAGCATTGCTAATGGATGGTGAACAAGGCGACGATGCAGAGGACAGCGTGGAATAAAACAGCAGGCAGAAGAAAGGATGAAGTAAAAAGAAGTTCGAGAAAAACAAACCCAGCTTCCAGCAGGAGCAGCAGCAGACCCCCCCCCCCCCCCCCCCCCCCCCCCCCCCCCCCCNCCCCCCCCCCCCCCCCCGTGTTCCCAGAGCTCCAGTCAGAAGCCCAGCCCACAACTGTTCAGGACTGGACATAAAAATAGTACAATAAAGGACTTGTTTTAAAATGAGAAAGAAAATGGAAAGTTGAATAATTATAATAAATAAAAAAGTGGGGAAAAAAATTAAATTTGCTTCCGTTCCATTCCAGAACGTAGCCTGATGTCCAAGCCCTCTGCTTTAAGGTCAACTACTGTTGTGTCGTAGAAAGAGGCCTGCATGCGGCAGCGCACAGCAGAGCTCTAGGGGGTCTTTTTCCACCCAAAAGCAGGATGTAGACACTGCGTGTGCGATTTCACCCATTTTTCTTGGCAGGAGCGGGTCTTTTATGTAGGATTTATTAGAAAATTCGTGCTTTCGATCCCTCTTGCAACCCAGCCTCTTCTGTAGGTCCTCCTGTCTGCTTTTGACACCTTCTCTGCCCAAGCAGAGTGAGCGAGATGTGTGCCAGCTTCAGGGAGCCAGAGAGACTTGAGGCCAGCGCCTCGCAGTGACCGCCTTGTCACCGGAGTCCATTAACAAGAATGATGTGAAGCTGGCAGTTTTACGGGAGACAGTAGGGCCTGATGGGAAGCTCTTCTCCAGAAAGATGAAGGCGCCAGCTGCTGCCGTGTGGTAATGGAGCTCCCCTGTCATTGTGAAGTGGCGCACAGTCAATCTCGTGTACATTGAAAAACAATGCTCTGCCTGGGTGTTCTTGCAAACTACTTATCCGGGCTGTAATTCAGCACGAGTCTGATTGCTCCCTCCTCCACGTAATTTAAAGCTGTTTACTCCGACAACAGCGTTTGTTTAATGCATGTTTCAGCTGGGTTTTCCATTCGTTCCTCAGAAGACCACGTCACAGCCAAGCAGAATTTACAAGCTCTGCTGCCACGAAGTTTGCCTGTGTGTAAAGCGGGATGGAAGAACATCTCCAGCAGGTAAACTAACCCCACGACACTGGGAAAGCGTCCGCTGTGGGAAAGTAATGCCGTTCTAACGAAGGCAGCATGTAGGAGGTTTCTGAAGTGGGATTTCACTGCACTGGATGTAAGGAATTTATTAGAGAGTAAACTCTGGGGTAAATGGTGAAACACACCCAATGTAGGAAGATTCCACGGGCAGCCTGACAGCGCTCTCAGTAGGTCTGCATGTGGCTGCTTTTGGGGTGCTGATTGATTGAACCTGACTCCTTCATACCCATGGGGAGAAATGCAGCTTAAAACTCTAAACACTTTTTTCTTTAGCGCAAACTGAGACCGGCTTGTCTGCAGGGTAGAAATAGGAGCGGTTTGTCTGACGACGTGTACATTCGGCACTGACAGCGGTGTGTTTGGTGTATAATGGTTATAACATTTTCATTTTGTGTTACTGGCTTTGTCACACAAGTAAGAAGCCATAGATGATGCACACGGTTGACTGTCTGTGACCTGGACAGGAGCCACAGAGTGTTGTTGAAGAATTTGAAGCATTTGCTGGAGACATCCTGTCTCTTCCCCAAGTAGTAGCTCCTCAGCTACGAGGGCACACGAACCTTTGACCTCCGCCGTGACCGATAGGCGGAGAGGCCTTCGTCGACTCCTCGGGGGCTTTTATCTAGGGGCAGATGATGGGAAACAGGCTGCGCTGTGGGACTCTGGAGAGAGCAGGAATCTCAGCGTTCCAGAAGAGTCCGGAACAGCTGCACATGCAACAGGTCAGTGCTGAACACACTCTTTCCCAGCATCCAGCACTCTGTCCTGTGCAGCCTATTCCCAGACCCTGGGACGGCAGACTCTGGCTCCACACTCGTTCTGCTAATGACAATTTAGTCTCCAGCATCCATCATCATGACTGAAGGATGGCCATAAATGCAAGATTAACAAGGTGGCAGAATGGGAACCGAGGGGAGAAGCACCAAGCTGCCTCCATCCATTTTACAAGCCTGCAACTTGTCACAGCTGTGCTTTTCTTACACATCAACGAGGGCTGTTTAAACTTCCGGAAAAGCAGTTATGGAGGTCCTTTTTCCCCATTGTTTACTTCCAAGTTCTGGTCCGTGGATCTGCATATAGTTTTTATTTACTGTTTTGTTTAAGTATTCAATGTCTTGAAGGAATTTTGTTTTGCGAGGGATTCCTGACACAGCCTTTGATCCCCCTAATGAGCTCTGGAATTAGGAGAGGGATTCTTCTCGAAAGAAAAGAATTCTTGTTCTCTTCCAGCTGCTCCACTACTTTGTTTTTTTTCCCTCAATATTTTCTTTACTTTTACCGACAGACAGAACAGCAATTTACAAAGCAGCCCATAATGGCTTTAGAAAGTAAATTTGTGTGATTTAACTGTCCTCACATTGGCTGTATCAGTCCCTGCTGTTGAACATCATGAAAGAACAATATTTCTAAAGTTAGCTGGCCCAACTGAAACATAGAGAAAGACATTTCTGTCTGTAACTGCAAAATGGCATTTTTACCCGCTAAGGCATTCTTACCCCGGTGCCCGACAGAAAGGGGTGCTAAGGCCGTAAATGAATAACTGTTTGCGGGGAATTAAAAAAACATGGAAAAGTGGAATTTATGGGTAACTAAAACAGGTGAAAACAACAAATTATTCAAGCTCTTTCCTCAGAACACTTTTTTTGAGTCCATAAGGGTGAGTGGATCAAGTCAGGCTGCCCTAAGGCCTGGAGTAGAACACGTCTGGATGGAAACTGCGTTCTGTTACATATTTATTCCTTGGTGGGCGTGTGGATGTGATAGAAAAGGGACACCTTTGGCAGGATGGCGATTTTGATTTACTGGGTTACTAACAGAAGACTGGAGAAGCTGGACTGTAGGAAAGCAAACACACCTACACAGTGCATTATGGGAGAGCCACGGTGATGTTACTGTAATGCAGTGCTGCTGTGTATCTGTAAATAGGTGTGTTTAACCATAGAGGGATGTTATCGGAGGATTGCCAACCCCCCCCCTTCGCATTAACAGGACGGGTGTCGCACCACAGTGTATTGTGAGAGGTGCCAAAAAAGTATCTGTCCAACCCTGTTTAGAGAGTTAACCTCCGATGGTACGAGAGCACCGAACAATATTGTCATCCAGTTGAAAAGAGGATAATTGTGTCTTAAAATGTCAATGTTTTTACAGAAGACCAGAATTAGTCTATGACAGCAATTTCCAACCACTCGAGCGACATAAATGACCGAAAGGATCTTGTTTGAACTTAATTTGGGAAAGTAAACACGGCGTTTATTAATAATCTTGTAATGCTGGATGTGACGGGGTTTTTTTTTTTTGTTTTCAGGCGGCTTGTGTTTTTATCGCATTAACAGCCTGACCCTATACATGAAAATGAGATGTCTCCACATGGATTGTGGTCTTCTCAGATGCTCGCCCTTTGCTCCGGCTCTTTCCGTTATTGCCTTTTCTGCACCTATATATAGTGCCACAGCTCACTTCCAGCTTTTGTATCCCAGGAATGGAGAATAATAAACATCTGTCCTTTTTCCCTCAGCTGATGGCGGTCCTTCCCTGAAGGAGGGAGCTTCAGATGGCCCACCCCACGCTTGGCATCCATTACTACTTCTTCCTTCCTGTATAACTCCGTTAACACTTCCAGCACTTTTAAATTTAAACAGCTGCCTGTTTGCCCCACACCCTAACCCCACGTACCCCAAAGACGACGGCCTGAATAAATATATACATACATGTAGGACAAATAGAGGTGGCGCGATTCTGAGATTTTGCGTGGAAGGCGAGTTATTTGATCACTTATAGGAGCTGGGAAAGTTCTCATCAGTGTTTTTCTTCAGTAAATTTAGGAAATTCTTGATTATGGGGTTTTGAAATTGTGCCCACACCCTGGCTTCAGTTCAGAACTGTGTTTGTCCTTTGCCACTGGGTAAAAACGGGGCAGTTTTAAATAGAGGCCAAACTATGTGGTGTTCTAGTGGAAATTCCAGCCATAGCGTGCGGTACCGCAGTGCAGCAACCACCGGCATGTTGATTCTGTTGATTCTTTGGATGCGATTTCACGGTCGTGTTTGAAAGGTCTCTTGGGGCAGTGCCAGCAGGGGGGCAATGTTTACTATGTTTCAGGTGATGTAATGCAGAGATTGTATTGTTATCATTGCTGTCGCTGTTATTGTTGTCCAAGACAACTTGCGACATTAGCTTTGTAAGTCCAGAAATCCGTTATGAAATAACCTGTGTTGTCCAGAGCCTGTCCTGGAAGTGCAGGGATTGATGCAGGGTGCATCCCAGAAAGGATGAAAGTGCATCGCACCACCACAACCCACAGACACATTCACTCACCCACACAAAGGGCAATTTTTAAAATATGAACACAGTGGCAGGTCAACAATTGCGTAGTAACGCGAGATTAGCCTGGGGTTGGACAAGATGCGTCCGTCAGGGTTTAAGAAGCTGCTCAAACAGATCCAAGAACAAAATTACAGGCAACTTCCAGCTTTTCCATAGACGCGAGCTGTGACTCGTGTGTCAGTTCGGAGGGAAGCGTCTGGGAAATGTGGAAAGACGAGGAAACGTTTGGAAAGTTGAGAGATGATGAGAGTAGCGTTGTCGTGCAGTAACTGTGTATACCACCTCGCATCTCTGGACCTCTAGATGTGTTGTTTTTGTTTGATATTCCTACATTCCCCCCCACACACGTTCTACCTGGCTGCACCCCCTCTCCCACGTTTTGCATCCTTGCATCAGCTCCACAGTTGTCAGTTGTGGTCCGCAGGTGCTAGCGTGTTTGAAAGAGTTTTCCTCAGTGAGTGTTTTTTCCCAACGAGTCAGCGGTGACATCACTGCCACGTCACTGCCGTTCAAATCCGTCCGCTCTTTTCTATTTTATTGTTGCGCTCTGTGGGACCAGACACGTCTTTCGACTCGCTCCTTCTCTCTCGCTCTCCCTGCCCTTTTTTGGGCTCACAGGACCCCTTTGTTTTGCTTCTCTTTTTTTCTCCAGTCCTCAGGCATCTTTTCTTTGTGTCTCTCTCAACAGTCACTGCATTTTGTTTCCTTTCCCTATCTGTGTGCGTGTGTGTGTGTGTAACATCATCTTTTGCAAGTGACCACCGCTGTTTCACCACAGGCACGGCGATCTGTACTCTGGGGTTTTTAACAAGAATAACCTTGTTTTCCCAAGATGGTCTGCAGCCACAGCACCGGTTCTCAGAATGCACGTTTTGGGGTGCTTGGTTGAAACGTGAGCCTCCCAGCCGCCTCTGTCACTTGGCACCTCCGAACGGTGACCCTCTGACCAGAGTTATCGCTGTAGCCCCTCACCCGGCTCCATGAAGAACAGGGTCCACTTTAAATAAGCTAAACATGGAGGCCTTTGTGTGGTGCATGACTCCTGCTACAAATGCCACCGTTCCTCTTCTCCGAAATTCTCGCATTCCACAGTTTCACAATTTCAGCGGGGCTGCGGGGGTGGGACGACCGAGGGCGCTCTGCTCAGTGTCAACACTTTCTTCACGTTTAATAAAGGCGCTGTGCTCAGTGAGACCCGAAATCCCGCTCTGCCAGTTGCCCTGAAACAGAGGCATCAAACGGGTTAATGTTCCGCAGTCCTCAGAGGTTAGCTGCAGGACGCCTGACAGCAGATGTAAACACAGAGACCAGGCTCTGGGATCTGGGGTGGTGTGTATGTGGGGCCGGGACCGGGTGACGAATACCTGAGAATGCAGTCCAAGGAGCCACGACGTTATTAGCCGAAAAAACGTGCTCATGGCTGGCTCTGGGTGCGGAGCGTGTGTTGGAGGTCCCTCAAAAATTTCCCTTAAAAGGTGCCTGAGGTAAAACACGGTGGACAGTAAACAAAAACCAAACAAAACTTAGTATGAGAGTGGGAGTGGCTGGGTTTCTCTCCAGTGGGTTTCCATGACAGCGGTGTGCCCCCGTGGGCCCGTGACCTTTGCCCTTGAGGACACCGCGGATCCTGGGCAGAACAGCCCCGCTGGATGCCGCCCGAGTCGCCCACATCCGTCTCGGTAGCCCACCGCTCCGTTGTTCCCAGGCCGCCCCCGGGGGGGGTAGACTTCTTTGTTTAGAGATGCGGTTTTTGCGGAGAAGGGAGATTTGGGGGGGATTTTCCTGTGAAATTATTTCGTCAGTTACGTCAAAAAGCGAAGGCAGGAATAACTCGTGAGTTTAGGCCTCCACGGTGCGACAGACTGTGTGACAGTGGTTACGATTGTTTTTCAGCAAAACAGACTTTCCAGCTAATCTATCATTTGAGATGCCATTATAATTATAGGTAGGAGGAAATAAATGTGTTTAAATGTTATAGTATACTAAAATGAAACTGGATCGTGTGTCTAACATCGTACTGAAGTTTTACAAGGACCCGTTAGTATCGTTTTTTAAGTTTTGATATTTTGTCTTTAGTTACCCCTCAAACTTGATCATTTTTGGATGTAACTGTTACTTCTCTGTCTTGTTGCTTCCTTTTTGTCCCCATGTCTCTGTGACAAAGTTATATCTAGAAAATTTTTTTGGATGTCTTTTTTTTTTTTTTTTGGCTTGTTTCCAGCAGAAATTCAGGACTGAGATGGAAGGAGCAAATGGAGACGGGGCAGCAGGCGAAAAGCTCTCCGACACTTAAAAATATGGGGGGCACTCGTTGCTGGGGTGAGAATGAGGGCAGGTATTTAACTGTTGGGGACAGTTGCTGGTTTAACAGTATGAGGAAAAAACACAATAGTAGCATATCGACCTCCTGCACACACTGTGCCCTGCAAGAGGACTTTGCTAGTGTGTGTGAGTGTGTGCGAAAACATCTACTGGTTCCATGCGGCGGGTAAATCTGAACGGGAGCCAGGAAAAGGGGAAGGGCCTCGCCGTCAGCCGACAAAAACAGCTGCCAGAGCGCAGTCTGCAGAGCAGAGCAGAGCCTGGGAGCGAAGGGGCACAGAGCGGGCTGGAGGAGAGGGACAGCGAGAGTCTGAAACACTGGTGCCCGGACTCTATGGGTTGCGCCCTGTGCACAGAGTGCTGTGGGGACGACGGGGTTGCCGTGACGCCGGGAGGACCACCTAAGCGGCCGTGTCCGGAGCAGACAGACGGCAAAATGAGGCTGACCAAGGTAAGGCACATGGTTCTGGCACGTGAGACGGGACACTTTGGCTGCAAAGCGTATTTTTTCCACCGACCGATCAGCGCGGAAGGCTCTCCCTCGGTACCTCGAGCAAACCAGCCGTTCTCGGGCTGGTCTCGGAGTCGAGCGTACAGCCCCGGGGCTCCGTGTCGGCGGTGTCGTGAGCGGAGGCCGTCTTGTTGACACGAGAGGGGGGCGGCACCCGGACATAGCAGAAATTCACCCCCGACTCAACGCTCAAATCTCCGTGTCTTTCTGAGCCGCAAGAGGACTGCAGTAGGAGGCAAAAGCAGTTTGAAAGCATCTCCAGTGATGGATGCAAACTTGGTGCTCCACGCGTGCAGCCTTGGCTTGAACAGCCAATGTCTGGCCGCTAAGTTAAACAAAAGCATCTTAACCGGTGTTGGAAGCTGGTTAAATGCAGCAGGCGCCTGTATGTCGCCGTGGAAAACGCAGAGCCGAAACGGCGCCTCCGCTCACGTCCAAGGGCAGGAGTCACTCGCACGGAACATGTGGGCGCAGTTGTCGGGACCTCGCAGCCGGTTTATCTCGCCCTTGTCGATGCTGTGCGAACGGGGTTGTTTTTTATTGTTTTAACAGCTGCCGTGTGCCAGGTGTCACATTTGAGAAACCGCGGTAGCACCGGCGTCAGGTGTCCAGGCAAGCTCATGTTTCCGAACGTCCCGTTTTCTCCATCACCGGAATGAGGAAGCGGTCGGCAGGCCGAAGTGGCCACACGCGGCGGACCGTGACAGGGACGCGGGCAGAGACCACCAGCGAGGGGTTGAAGGTTTATTGGATGGTTGAAATTGTTTTCATGGAGTAACATGACACCGGTGGCGGCGCATGCTGTAGGTGGGGGGGATCGCTGACCTGTCACACCTGAGCAGACAGGTGGGGGGGTCATTGTAAAAGTCGTGTATGTAAACACCCTCTCCACAGGGGGTGGTACTCGGGCCGTAATTCACACACAGACGTGATGTGGACACTAGCGGGTATCCTGGAAAATTTCTACACAGTGGTGCAGAGAGCAGTGTGTGTACAGGAGAGAGGGTGGGATAAAAATAGCTGGAGTGTTTCTTCAGAGCTCGCCGACTCCCTCACGTTCAGCCTCGCAGTGTCCTGGAGACTTGGTGGGGGGTGTCTTGTCAATTCTTTCGGTCGCGTGACCCAAAACTGTGTAGATGAGCCTGTTTTGAAGCAATTTCTAGTGTTTTGAGTGTGAGGAAGCTGGCAGCAGGAAACACACACAGAGTAATTATTATAATATGAAAATATTATATGTGCATATATGTACTTGACAGTTTTTGATTCTCGTATTCCAGGACGCTCCCGCAACATCATTCGGTTCCTTGTAAAGGTCTCCATCTCCATTTTATTATTTGCCATTGTTTGTTTTTACTGTAGCAGTGGAATGCGTGTTCTTTTCAGGCTGCAGAATTTGGAGTTTTCAGTGGAAATGAGACTGAAAGAAGTTTGACTGGGGAAAGCGGTGGAAGCCGCAGAGGGATATGATTCAGCATTTTATTCTGCCATCGTGCCATATTATTGCAATATTCATGGAAGCGTTTCCAAAGCGGTGGAAAGGAGGAAATGTCCCTGTTCGCCACCCTGCCTTCCTGCTCACCTACATTTCATCCGGCCCTCCTTTCCCCTCTCTGTACAGCTGTACCTTATCAACCTGCGGCTCTTCTCGCACCCGCCGTCATTCCAAAAGCCATACAGTTCCTCCCTACCCACCATTCCCTTTTTCCATGTCCCCTGCCACTTTACGCCTCTCCCTCACTCTCCCTTCATCCTCATCCTGGTTGGGAAGTTCTGCTCACGTCTCCTCCTGCCAGCATCTCCTCTCAGTCTTGGCTCGCTGTCATCGGCTTTCTCCTGTACGCAGCCGCTCCAGGAACAGCAAAGGTTGCTGCCAGCCCCGTGGTATTGTTAAAAATTAACACCGTCTTGCATTTGTTTCTGGAACTTTCTTTGGCATTTCTGCACTGCACACTGGGACCAAAAGGTGCCCCCGCCCCTCTTTGTTTTTCTTCTCGGTTCTTGGCTCTTTAGACAGAGGAGATGTTTCTGCCCTGTTGGGTTTCTCACAGCCTTTTGCATCCTCTGGGGTTATTGAGCATCTGCCCATGTGTGTGTGAGAGAGAGAGTCTGAAGCCCCCCCCCCCCCATTTCCCAGCTCCCTGCTGTTCTGACAGCCTGTCAGCTCTCCCTGCACCCTGGTATTTTCTTAACCTTTCCCAAGACCCCCCCCAAACACCATCCCCTCCGTTATCCAACTTGGAAAAAAGAAAAGGCAGAGACAAATAAACGTCCCAGATCTACTTCGATTTAATATGAGCCGGAAATTCCAATGTGTTTAGGTTTTTTACGGCTGGACTGAATTATGTGATTATGTGTTGTTTTGGGATTTTCTTCCTTTTCATTCGTCTCCCCCTATCAGAATCGCCGGGTCACGTGGACACAGAGTACTCGCAGCATATGTGTCCATTTTACACGTGTGTGTGTGTGTGTGTGTGTGTGTCGGCCTTCGTTTATATGCGATGGCATTTGCTCAGTGCTGAGAGCTCATATGGTTTGAATTGCTCTGCTTCTCGTGGTCCCCCTGTCATCGCAGTCGGGCCGCGAGCATAGAGTTCACTGAACAAGTGTGCAATGAACTCCTGTCCTCCTGCGACTCGACTCCCTTCCTGACTACACACTGTCTTCTGAAATTCAGCACTCAGGAAAACCTCGCGCTACAAAATTTCTACTGAACATTGAGTAATTCTGTGTTTCGTACTTGTATTTTTCCAGCGTTTAGCAGCTCAGCTCTTTCTGCACACGGTTACCGAAGACAAATGTTGAATGTGAGAAGTGACATTTGTTTGCCATTTGGAGGTGATTGTTGCGAATTAGAATTCCTCGTCTTTGGCAGCGCAGTGTTTGGCTTTACGCATCGTGTTTCGATTATTTCTTTCCAGAAGTTCAGATGTTACATGAACGTCAGGGACCTTAGCAAGACTTGTGTGCAGCACCTCAGCTGTGCTGCCGTAAAATATATAAACAGATTAAATGACCTGTCGTCATTGTTTGAAAACACCTCATGATTGAGAGCGTTGATACGGGACCCATATTGCACATTGTGGGGAAAATCTGCACAGCCTCACATCTATTTCATGCTTTATTCCCACACAGGACACCTGGCTGCAGAATTACGATTCATGAAATATTTTGAATGCCAATTTCCTAAACCTACAACAAATCATTTCAGCCCATGGGGCACAAGTAACAAAACTAACTGATTTTGTTTAAATTCTTTATTTCAGTCTGGCTCTTGTGCAATTGAATTCGAATGTGAGGGAATGTTTAGAACTGGTTATACAGTTAAAAATGTCCTCATTGTAACGTGTGACTAATTCACGGCCACGAACGAACACAGCTGCTGACTATAAAGTTACTGCATACTGAGCCAGGTTTAGTCGTGTTTAGAAGAATACTGCTGCAATACTACTTTATTGCCTTTTCTCAGTGGTAATACTGAACAGATGCAGCAGGTACTGCAGTGGGCGGAGCTCTTGCTCTCATGCTGAAGGTTGTTGGGTTAAATCCTAGTTGTGTTTCTGTTGTAGAACCTCTGATGGAGATGCTGGAAGAAACCCAGCTTTATAAATCACTGCGAATTAGATGTTTTAGCACTGGAAATGATGTGGACAGGCAAAGGCATCAGGTAAGTATAAAGTAGTTGTAAGAAATTACGGATTTTCCCTGTCATCTCGCCCCAACCCCCGTTATCTCGCCAACGTCGCGTCTCGCCACACGCTGCGGCAGAACGCATTTCCCACCGAGCTCTTTCCCCCGGAAAGCCGCCGGACTGGTCTCTAACCCTCGCCGCGCAGGGATCCTACGCAGTTCTACCCCGTTACGGTGCCGCTCACAGCTAACAATGTCCCCCGATGCCACCCTACCCATCTGATGTTGGCTGACATCTACACACTGCTGTGCAGTGTGGGAATTATCTGGCTCACCTCTTAAGGTTACAGTCATGGTTGCCCCCCCCCCCCGCTCCGTTAAATAGCCACTATTGCCTCAGGCAATGTGGATGTGGGCGACATAACGAGGTAAGTGTATCGTCGATCTTAGTGGAGGTGCTGACGCACCCGGCTGCAGTTCTCGCTGTGGGCCACAGGTGGCGCTCAAACACCGGCGCTAAGAGCCGCAGTACCGTCGCGTGACTGACGGGGGGTAATGTGGTGTGAAATATTGGAGTCAAATGACAAAACACGACCCGGGGGGTCGATTTGGCGAGGAGCTCGTGATCTGCGGAACCACCTTTCGTACAAATTCCCAAAGAGAGCGAGTTAAAGGCGTAAATGAGGAAAGCAGCAGTATTTTAACTACGACCGTCTGTGTGGCAAAAACAAAACAGACAAATTCCGTGAAGCCAGAAAGTTACATTTCAGTTGTTAAGAAATTAGATTTAGTGATAGTTTCACATGTTTAGAGTAAAACTTAGTTTTCTTGTCTATTTCGTATAAATAAACACAGCGCGGGGGGGCTCGTCTCACAGCGCCTGCGCTGGTTGGGCGCTAGTTCGAATCCTACTCGGTCTGTGTGGGATTTGTTAAGTTTGCCTTAATTTTATGTCTGTGTGTCTTAACAAAGTTACATTTTATGCTGTTATGATTATAAGAATACGTATGTTTAAAAATAAGATCAAAAACAATCATAATCCAAACAAGCTTGAAATAATTGACTCGCATGTGTCTTCGAGCTACTTTTCAACAGAAGTTAGGCGCGTGGAGGATTTTTCTAAATATTCCCACCCGGGTTGTGGACGCAGACAAACCTGCTCAGTCTCCGAAGAAAAAAAAACCCACCATTGTAAATCTATTGATAAACACAAACAGGACGTTGCTTATGAGTCCGCTCCGGGTTTGTTTGTGTATTAAAAATGTTATTTATATTCACTTTGACTGGATTCTTTGATCTCCTCGAAGTTTTGTTGTAGTCCTTTTCTGTGCCGTGACTGATACAAGGAGTTAACAATATATCTTCGAGAAAGACTTTAAATCACGCTTCCCTAATTTAATCTTAAACATCCGCGCACATTTGTGCAAACATTGTATAAATATCTTTAGTGTATGTATGTGTGTGTATATATATATATATATATATATATATAAAATAAATAAAAATAGAGGTTTCAAAAAATAGTACTTTACATCAACCACCCACGGACTACAGGGCGCGTCGCGCGCGCTCGCGCGCGCCTCCCGCCACCGCCTCCACGGTCCAAACTCGCGGTTCTTAGGTTGGGCGGAGACGAGCCGCCTCGAGACGGGGAAGCAAATCCCGCCAATAAGAAGTGAATACGCTCGGGCGACCGCGCCCACACATGGAATTCGGGTGCGACCACGCCCCATCCCCTCAAACTCTCGCCAATAATCCGCTGAGTCGGGAGTGAAGTCCCGCCCTTCGCGTAGCCCCGCCCACAGCGCTGGGGAAAGCTCGGCAGAAGAGCGTCGGTCGGGGTCTTGCAGCCGCGAGCCGGAATGCGACGCTCGCGCTTCAAACGAAAACGGTGCAACTGAGGCGCGCAAACAAACAGAAGACATGAGTAAGGTAGGGTCGTTTTTAACGTAGTCCACGTATTAAACTGCCCGGGGGGTTTCAAAATACACACACAAAGCAGCGTGTAGAATGAGAGAAGTCGCCGTGCTTCAGTGACACAGCGTAATACCATAAAAAACTGCAAAAAAGCTCCTGAAACACGCGCCGCGTGTCGGTCCCCACAGCCTGGCCTGCGTGTCTCTGTTTCGGCTCCTTCCAGCATCACCGCGCTGGTTTCTGTCCTTTTAACCGAAGCTGCGTCATCTCTGCTTTTACTGTTTGCTGTCGGCTTTACTGTGATTCGGTCGACTTTGTCAATTATGAGGTGTGTTTATAAATGCGAAACTGCATCTTTGTACACTATCCCTGTCAACGATGCAGCCCTCCTGCCTTTTTGGTGAAACAAACACTTTAACAGGGTGAATTCAGCCGCGGCTCCTCTGTTTCGTTCACAGGTAACTTTCAACAGTGACGTAGGAGTTTGTCAGGTACGGCGGAGTTACGCGCAGGTGTGAAGGTGTATAAAGACGCAGTAGGTTTGTCCGAACACTGGGGGGGCGGCGGCAAGTTCCCGCCCTCCCGTACCCCCCATACCCCCCATCTTCTGGAGAAACTGCCGCACGACTCCTTTGAGCTCAGTTCCCCCATCTCTCCATACGTGGCGCTATCGAGTCACCGCCCCTACAAACTGCGGGTTTTACTGCGCATCCCGGCGGGAGAAGAGCTTAATACACCGTTAACCGTCTGGACTCATTTAATCCTAACGTTGAACGACGTTTTTTGCTGCAGTTATTTGAAACATTTATCCCCTTTTCTGTGCTGCAGACGACTTTATGTTTTTAGTGTTTCCACCCAATTTTTAATGTCTACAAAGCTCCTTATATTGTTATACCTCTTTACCGACTTCCTAGTCGTGATCAAGTTCTGCTGTTCTTTTTTTTGGATTGTATGTTCTACAGCCTGCATTTCACCATGTGTGTTTTCCTGAATATCCCATTTGTGCTCTATTGTGGTCTCACCTGTTCATTTCTGCTAGGGCACATCGCTGGTGTCGAAAATTTGAATAAAACGTATAAAAAGAGAGAGGGCACACATCTGTGAGTGAACGGGTGCAGCCCCCACGTTGTGACCTGAACCCCAAAGCTTAATCATAATTTTCCTATAAACCTCAGTTCTTGCTATTTATTAACTTTAAGTGAAGCTTTTGTCTGCAGTGACTTATCAGTTTTATACGGGAAACAAGTTTTTCTCCCTGCATAAGTCCATTGCAAGTACTGCAGGTATTAAACAGCACTGGGATGCAAACCCACAACAATGAGAAGACCAACATGTTTTGCACTGGGTGTCACCCAAGTACAGCTTTTGATGGCATTCTGTCAAGCAGCCATTTCCAGCTTTCAGAATCACTCTTTTTTCCCTTCCTGAAGCGTAGTCTTGTTTTAAGAAGTGGCCGAAGACTAAATTGTATTCAAATTAAATTGCAGCTTCAGGTTATGATGTCCTAACAGTTGTAAATATCTGGGCATGTGGCAATGAAACAACATTTTAAGCTTTGTCAGACTTGTGCATCTTATGTCCAGAACTTCCAATTATGCACTTGTTTACTGTATGAAATTTGATTTGAACCTGTCACACTCGTGCGCTTAGCTGGAGACCGTTCTCCTGCCTGGCCGTCCTAAAGAGCTTACTGCCCATCTGCTGTGTCCGTTGAGCCTGAGGCAAGGTCCTTCTGTGACGTGACGCCCACCGTTCCTTGCTGCTGACTCTTTCCAGTAGGCGGATATCTATTATCTGTTTCCTCTGCAAACGAATAGTAAGCTCCGAAAATCCGGTTCGGAAGACTTGAGCACTCGAACGCTTCTTCATTTATGCCCTTGTGGCACCACCTCACACCATTTTGCTCTGCCCCTGTCCGAGTTTCTCCAGTTGCACTACTCCGAACCTTCTCTACTCCACCTCTCATTGGCCTTTTACTTGTCCTACATTTATTCACTTAGCTGACACTTTTTTCTGAAAATAATTTATAATGTTTTACCTATTTATACAGCTGGTTAACTTTAATTGGAGCAATTTAGCCTAAATACAGTGCTTACAGCAGGAGTTGGAATGAATCCCAGGTGTTCTGGGTTCCAATGCAGCAACTTTGGCCGCTGTGCCACCTTGCTTCTGCATGTTAACTGGCGAACCTTAGCTGTTCTGTGCTCACATGCAGATTTCGCAGCCCTTCTGGTGGTCTGGGCATCCGAATCATTGCTGTAATGCTTTTGGTGGATGATAACGGGAGGCCTGTGATGGTGAGAGAAAGGGGGGCTGATGAGAGCTGAGAAAGATGGAGGAGGGTTGCTTGGGGAAGGGGGGTAGGTGGGTAAAATTAAGACAAAGGGAGAAGGAAGGGAGAGGCTGTCATGGACCTCCGGGGGCCAAGTCTGGGAAGTTGCGGTGTAGGTTGGGAGAGGTTTGTTCGGTGACATGGGATGTTGTCATGTGCCTAGAGGGGCCAAGTCTGGGAAGTCACCAACTAGGTTTGGAGTTGTTCGGTGACACAGGCGCTGAGCATGTTGAGAAGGTGGATGGTGGGGGGGGAGACCGCAAGCTGGGGTCAGTATCTTTAGCAAGCATTAAGGATGTTGAAAGTTCCAGAATGGCAAGACAGATTCCCAGGGTCTCCAGGAAACCACTGTTGATATTTTGCTGTGGATTAGCATGACAGATGTGTGTGTGTGTGTGTGATTCAGAATGAGAGTGTGTGTTTTGAGGCACGCACAAATGTCTGTTCCATCGCAGTGTAGCTGGTGTGCTTAGCGGCACTTTCTGTGAAGGACAGCAGGGCACAAGGGGTTTTGCAGAACAGCAGGATACAAGAACAATTGCCTGGAAAACTGTGTGTGTGTGTGTGCGCACGCGCGCGCGCCTGCAGGCCACACTGTATATGCGTCATCTCCTCTCAGTGCTTTAAGAAAATATTCAAAGATGTCAATGTTTTGAGTGCACACTGGACAGCTTATGACAGTCCAGCTTTCTGGTTTCCTAAGGATAAAGAAATACAGGGTGGCTTAAAAATAAGAGAATTCTTGCATAACTTAAAGTAAGAAATGTATCGTATAATTGTGTAGTATGTTGAATATTTAAGGTTAGGAAAAACTGTTACTTTACATATTGGCTTAGACTACATGTTCATGTGATACTTGGCTGCAGAGTAATTTCTTTTTATGAATGTTTTTTTGGCCTGTATATGCAGGTAAAATCCCTTCAAATGTTTATTTCAAGATTTCTTCCTTGAAATAACAGCGAAAGTTATGCCAGGAACCCATTTTTTGGTAATCTAATGTATATTTCATTTCCATTTTAATGTGATGAGTGGGGGAGGGGATTAGGGTGCAGTTCTGCATGTGAGCTGCCCAGCTTATGCCCATAAGCTCCGAGCTTTCAGAACGGACCTGCCTGCACAGACATCCTCCTGTGAGTGATGACTGACTGGAAGACTCTTGTGCGCTGATGGCAGATGGCCATTGATCCCCAAAAACATAAAAAGGAGTATTTTCAGTAAATGCGTGAGGTGGGAGCCGGTTCAGCCAACCAGCATTGAACAGGCACGCTGGGGCTCCGGCGGTCTGGCAGGGCTGGTGTCACTCACTCGGGTGTCCACAGGGGTTAACAGGAAGTGAGCATGATGGACTGCTTCTGGCCTGCCTTCACTGCTGCAACAGGGCGTCTCTGTTATGCGCTGGCTGTCCCACCCGTTTCGGAAACACTGGGTCACTGGAGAAGGTGCTGCTGGGAGTTCACGCTCATACTGAGAGGCACGTGCCATGTGGACGAGAGGTAGGTGAGCATCCACTGACACAGACAGAGACGGATGCTCGCAGACAATGAAAGATGGAGGAAGACGGTCAGAAGCACTAAGTGGAAACTGTAAAGCCAGAAAAAGAAATAGAGCTTTGAGGAAAAAGTTTGTGAATGATCTTTTTTTCTGCATGAATGGTTCCTAAAACATGACCTGATCTTTGTCTAAGTCCCTATAAGAAGTATTGCGACATCTTTGCTCAACAAATAGTTAAAATAATCAAGGTCACTGATGGGGAAAATGTATGCAGTCCCTCAGTTAACTACTTTTTAGTTGGCTTATAAACCTCTACCAGACGCTTTCTTTAACTGCCGATCAGATCATCGCAGCAGTTAGGAAGCATCTTGGTTTGTATGTTTTTTTTTTTTTTTTTTTTTTTTTTTTTTTTTTTTTTTTTTATTTTTTTTNTTTTTTTTTTTTTTTTTTAATTTGTTTGAGAGGTCTTGCTTGAACTGCCTGCTGTTGATCATGCTGCAGCATTTCAGGGTGACTGAGGTCTAGACTTGCTCTGATGTTCTCCTGTAGAACTTCTGATACAACTTGGAGTTCGTTGGTTCCTTGTTGACTACAAGTCAAGACCCTGAGTCTGCAGACCGGCTCCATACCTCAACCTCTCACTTTTAGAATGCAGTTTTGGTGTTAGAATGCGGTCCTCCCTCAAAACAAAATGCTGTGGGGAGTCTCCTCTGTCCACAGAAAATTGTTCCTGTACTGCTGTGGAGCATCCAGCAAATTTGAGACATTTATGCCAGAGCAGTCCTGTCTAAAGGGTTCAGGTGTTTTTCTCACAACTGTACAAACACTGGTTCAAACCCATATAGGTTGTATAATACTGGCAGTTGTAGTTTTGCGGTTGGAGATGTCATCCTACATTTGAAGCACTCAGATTTGAGTCCTACCTTCTGCTGTACTACTTGATCAAGGAATTTCCCCAGTTCTCCAGTAAAAACTTAAGTCGCTTTGGAGTAAAGCATCAGATGAATACATTAACTGGGAATTTGTGCATCACGTTTAAGTGCTGACCAGCTCCAGTGGATGTAGAATGTGATAAAAGCCAGTCACGCTGGGCAAAGCCTGGCCACGCTCAGGGCCAGAGCTGTTGCACTCAGCAGATGTCCTATCGACAGTGGAGCTCACTGTGAACTTGGAGACCCTCTGTAACCGAGTCGTGCTGAGAGATGGAGTGGAATCCTGGTTATCTTCCTCCAGCATCCCAGACACACTGATCCTTCAGCATCTAGGGGACAGATGGACACTGTCTGGCCGACCTTTGCCTTCCCAACAAGTCGTTGGTGAACATTCTCTCAGCCTTCTCAAGACACACGTAATTTAGTACAGACCAGTGTTTTGTACTAGCACAGTGTGTGTATTTTCTGCTGGCTTCCTGACCAGCCTGAACTGGGGGGTGAATGGGAGTGGTGGCAACGGATGTGTGTTCTTGTATGGATAGGAGTGTGTGCCTTGGATGGGAGTGGGGGGGTCTTGAACCAGTTGGCTCCTCCCTTCAATACCTTCCTTGTTCTGTTTCTCAGAGGAGGGAAGAAGGGGCCGTCCCTTCTTGAAATGCCCCTTTGACTGTGCAAATGTGCGTGAGGCAGCTAAAATTGGAGAACAGGAGTCTCCTGTGTCCGGTGTTCGGTGCCGTGGCCTTGCGCAGCCAGGGGCTGTCCCTGCACAGGCCCAGTGAGGATAGGGTGCGAGGTCTCGGCAACAGGATGTGGCAACACGTAGACGCTCAGGTTGGTTGGCTTCGGCCTTATGAGTCCATGGTGGATCGGGGCGTGGGGTGGAGTTTCGAAAGAGCCCGAGCTCGGACTCCCGCACTCGGCTCCGACTTTCCCGCACGCATGGCACACACGCAAGGTAAGCAGTCTCTTAATATGTTGCCGTTTTCCACGTTTCGGGACCGTGTGCAGCCAGATGTGACACAGTGTGGTCATTTTTCTTCATGGCAACGGAGGAAAAAGGAAAGGCGTTGTAATCCTTGTTGGCAGCCGCACGGGCGTAAAATGTCATCAGAGTGGGGAAAATTTGACGGAAAGAATGCCAAAAGGGAGGAATAAACTAATCGAATGAAGCACAGAAAGCTGCTTTTGCAAGCCTGCGTCTGACAACGAAGCAGCTCTGTTTTCCATAACCGGCAGAGGTGCCATGGAGACCAAAATGGACCCCCTTTGTGGGTTTTTGTCTCTGCAAGGAGCACCTTATAAACCAATAAGGCTGAATGAGGTCATGTTAGAATGGAGGCTTTTCACGGCAGGAACCAGGCTGCCAGAAAGGATGCTATTATCTGCCGCATGTCAGCGTTGTCATGGGGCTGCTTTCCTCGTTGTGTTTTTGTTTGGCGTTTGTCAGCTGTTCCCGTTCGCCACCGCCACCCCCTCCAAACCCACACACCACCTCATCTCCTCCCCCCAGCTTCTCCCCACTTGATGCCAGATGCTTGTTTAATATAGTTCACATGTTGATGGAGCACCTCAAAGAGGGTGCAGTCCACTCTCTTTCAACTGGTTGTCATGCAGTTCCAGATACAGGCTGGGGCTTAAAAAGTGGGGGTGGGGTGAGGGTGGTCCCTGTTCAGACAGACAGCCACCCTTCATCTAAAGAGCAGCAAGACAAGTGGCCGCCCTGTGCTGCCACAGCTGAGCAGGTCGTGAGCCTGGCCCTGCCAGCTGCTAGATGTTGGTGTCAAGGCTGATCCTGCCACACTGAGCAAATTTGTACAGGCAGACGTGTCGCACCAGTGCTGAGCTGACCAGGTGTGTGTGCCTTAGGATTTGGTGTTTTTCGCGGACCAGATGTCGTCCTGGCACACCCCAGCCCACGGGGGTTGAGAGCAGCTGCAGCTTTATACACTGAGGTCCTTGTATCTTGATCGTAGGAAAAGGGTGTGCATTTCATTTTGTGTAATTCAACTTAACTTTGTGATATTCAGAACCAGGCCAGCGCTGGTGCATTGTATCATGCGAGCGTCAAATTCCCTGCTCGGTTCCTGAAAGTGAAATTCAATTATTTTCAGGCCTCTGAACCATGTACTTTGGCTCGGTAACCGTTCCGTTTCCTTTTAAAGGGTGAAACAAACAATAAATGACCATTTGTACATACAAACCCCTTCCTCACTTAGCTGGGGTAACTTGTTCGTGGACTCGTTGGTTTCAGGATGGGAAATATGTAATCTAAAATTAATTCAAATACTGAAAAGGTATTATTATAAATGACATTGATAATCCCAACATATTTTGTACTACAGGTGTCCCTCAAGATCACGGTTTACGTGATTTCGGATAAGTGCCACGTAGAAGTGTTACTGACACTCCTGCTCCAGTAAAAAAAAAAATACCCTGCTGTATGAAAGAGTAAATCATTAAAAATTTAACACTGTCAGTATCTTTGTAACAAGCATCAGCTAAATACCGAACCTGCTGATATGAGATTTACGGTAATAGTGTTGCGGTTGGTTGAGACGGAATAAGGGAGTGCGTGTAGTAGTGGCGTTTGCTGTAGAAGAAGCAAAGTGTCCATTTTTTTTGCAGAGTGAAAATCATAGTAGGCAGTGAATAAAATGCCCGTTAAGGAAGTAAAATGACTCTAAGTGGGCAAAGTGCTTTAATACATTGTATGAAAAAGCACATGTATTTTCATAAGCTGTTGTAGCAGTTTTTCATGCAAGGCTCTTATGCACAAGCTCAGTGTGCATGACGGAAGGTCTGCAGTACAGCTCTGACACGTAGGGTGTTAGAAGGTAGCTGGAGTGTAATGGCGTCCCTGAAGGACGGGGGGCACAGATCGGGGAGCCGGAGCTGGGGGCGGGGTGGGCAGTGCCGGCTGAGAGGTTTTCCGCAGGGGCACCTTGCTGCCAACTGTACAAACATCACCCAGGTCTGGCTGAGCAGAAGAAATCGCTGACACAAAGGTGTGCTGTGGTGGGGGTGGAGCATACACAGATATCCGAACATGCATGTAGTCGTGACCTTTCATGCACACGCACACTTAATGAAGCACAGTAAAATTGAGTTTGGCATTTTCAGGCCGTGGTGTTCTTGTTTTCCTGTGATGTTCTTGTTTATGAAATCTCTAGTCCATTATGAGATATTGTACAGTTCTTTTCTGTGATTTTATAATACACACAATTGGACTTTGTTTGGTTTAGAGTGTCATTCTGCCTGTTGCTATGTTGTGGAAGTTCTATTGACTGAGGCGTGGATTTGTCAAGAGGGGATGAAACCCCTGGCTGCATCGTGTGTGTGTGTGTGCGTGCGCGCGCGCGCATGTGTACAAGCCTTGCCTGGCTGTTGCTCATGTGACGTGCTAGATGGAGACAAGCTGGTCAGTCAGACTGCATTCCAAAGTTGTCCTCTTGCGCCTTATGTGAATTAGGGTGTCTATGCTGCTTGAAATGGGGAAAAAATAAGGGCCTGTTATCCCTTTATTGTGATGTTTCTTGTGTGTATTGGTCCATATCAGCAAACTCTTATTAAAAATGAATTTCTGCAGCAAATAAAAGATATTAGGAGGTATTGCTAATGCTCACTAAATATATTAATTTAATTAAGAGGATACAAACTTTGAAAGAAGGAAAGCAGTGTGCAAGCTGACTTGCAGTGTAACCCAGGGTGATGAAATGCAGCTATGAGGATTATTATAAACAAAGACCAGGTACTTTAGCAGTGTTTTACTGGACGGGCAGCTCAGTCGGTTGTCTGGGGACAGAAAAGAGAAGCAGAGACTTATGAGAAGTTTGTGTACAAAAAGAAAGTCTTAACTCTAAGGAGCAAAACATAGCAGCACTGGTGATGTCCAATGCTGAGAACTTCAACAACTGACTGTATAAGATTCAGATCTAGCAGAAGGTTCTTTGCAGTGTCCCACCTGTGTACTATACCTGTCCAAGTGTGCATCCGGCTGCTCAGTCGAGGTTCCCCCTGCTGGACTGGAAGTGCCTGGCTAGTGAAATAGAACTGACTGTTATTGAGAGCATTACAGAGTTTGTAAAAAAACACACTTCTGTTTTCTTAAGCGGAATACAGTTGGTGATATTAATGGGGTCACCAAAGCCTCGACTGTTTGCGCGGTCTGTTTTCACCCATGGGAGACAATGTGGCGGATGCTTTTGCATTGGTATTCTGTTTCAGTGTAGCACACAGAAAAGAGCATCTTTGTGTACATTAGTCTCGCTCTGGGTCAGTCTTCCTCAGTCTCCCTCCATGTTTGTGTATCGCCAGGCGGTAAAAGGAGAGCCTCATGCCTTCAAGGAGAAGACGTTCAAGAAGAAGCGCCAGTGTGGAGTCTGTAGGCAGAGCATCGACAGCCTGGGCTCCTTCTGCAGAGGTCAGTATACCATCTGTCAGGCCGAACAGCGGAACACAGTCCCCGTCCTCAGTGGTAAACCTGACTTTTAGCACTTGATCTCACATCTACCCAATTTTCAACAATTTACATCACCAGATCTTCCATAAACTCCTCACACAACTCACTGATTGTAACTGACACCTCAGTCTAAATGTTCCAGGTTAGAGGGGGTATTTTGTTGATGCCACGGGCTCGTTTTCACATGGATTTTTGTTGACTCGGCCTCTGTCTCCCTGCAGTGTGCAAAACGGCAACCCACAAGAAATGTGAGCTGAAGGTAAGAGTCCTCGAGTCGAGTTCCCCTCACACCTCTCGGCACCGCTGACCGTCATAACCAGTCACGTGGCACTGCTGCACAGGAGGGCAAATGGCATCATGAGGCTGGAGGCGAGGCGCGAGAAGCAGCTGACCGGGCCGTGTGGAGGCGGCCACGGTATTTACCCAGCACTGACTGGGTCGCTTCCCTGCACGCACATTCCAACTGTAAAGACGCAAGAACCGTTAGTCACTGCCGTTTTTCTCCAACGGAGCACGTTTTTAACATTGCTGTCAACTCAGTCACGAAAAGTTTGTTGACAAACGTCTTTGTCACAATGTACTGAAGATGTTTGCATCGGAGTTTCCAAGAGAAAACAACAGTGCAACGGAGCCCCGTGCGGCACACAGACAACTGGGTCATATAGGAAGTTTCATTTCTTTTTTTGTCCCTGGCACCATGGAGATGGATTCCAGGTTTCCTTACGATTTGTTTCAAGCCTGGTTACAACTGGTTTTTCTTTGTTAGCCACAAGGCCAGAGGAATTAAGGGCTATTTAGCATAAAATTGAAATTCCGCCTTCTGAACTGAGATGTCTATCAGTAATTCTTTATATTTGAAAAGGCAGCAGTCTTTGTTCTGGTGTCCTGTTTTTGCCCAATGTTTTGTGAGCCTCCCACCACTTTGCACCGGTGTGGCTGTCAACACGGCGCCCCACCTGGATGTACACAGTTGCAGCCTCGCCCTGCTGGACCTGCCAGTCAGAGAAGTACAGTGAAGGTTCTGGAACCGCCGTGGTCTTGCTGTGGCGACTTGTCTTTCGCAGACCCAGCTGCGGCGACTGCTTTGCGTGACAAAAACAACGCACCTCTTCTGACGAACTGCATTGTGAGGCAACTGGGACCAGAACTCTCCTTCACCTTGTCTCCGTTAGGCAGGAAAACTGGAGCACGTTCACATTTGTGTTGGCTCGGCTGTAACGCCACCCACTCGGGGAAACATTACACCGATAAATCTGAGCTCCTAATCAAGTGGTTTCTGCAAAACTTAGAGCCACTCTGTGGGTCTTCGATGGGGATGTGTAGAAATCGCTGCGGTACTACAGCATGGACAGAGCTGTGTGTGTGGAGGACAGTGTAGTATCGTATGCAGAAGATGCTGTAAATCCTGTCCAAAGTCTTAGGAATTAGAGCCGTCTTCTGCATCGTTAAGAAAACGGATGAATCCCGCTTTGAAGATGCGGTTGCAGCTTTTAACATTTGGTAGCCGGGTTCCCGTCTGCTCTCTGGCTTGGCCCTCGGGGCCCCTGCAGCGTGATGGAGTCGGGCAGACAGGGTTTACCTCGACGTGCAGAACCAGCCAAGCGCACCGAGCCCGTCCGGACCCTCCCAGCCTGGAAAGAAAAACAACCCTAGTACAGCCCCCCCCTCCATCCCACAGTGTGTCTGTTTTTCCCCACCTGGCCTCGCGTACCCTGGCCTGAACCTCTCCTCAAGGATACTGCTGCCCCTTCTGAAACTCGCTCACGGCAACCAGAGGAAAATCAAACGCTTGCGCGTCAGTCTCTGGGAGGGCTGGGACGTCCTTAATCTGGACAGCATTTCACTGTCCCTGAGGGATCCCGTAATGACATCCACAACACACAAACACACAAGCAGTTCTGCCTCTGTCATGGAGGCAAGAACTCCAAGAATTGCACTCAGCGCGTGTGTTTTCTTTTTTGCAGCCGGTTTGAATTCAGGTCTGAAAAATGCGGCGCCTGCTAAAAGTGAAGCAACGGGGGGCTTTTATGTTTCTTCTCAGCGTTTATTGCAGATGTCCTGTCAGCTCCGTGGTGAGGGGAGGGGGGGGGGGTATTACGGTATGCAGCTGTTTGTTGTGCAGCTCAGCCAGGCGGTGGCCTTTTCCCAATCCCGGTGGGAGCTCTGTCTACGCATGGGTGGGTCATGGGAGATCTGTGAGATCAGTGCCCTGTGCCTCTGTGACCGAGTGAGAGCCCCGGAGGGAGGAAGGGGCGGCCAGGGCTGGGCCGGGCTGCTCTTGCTTCACAGAAGCACATGTCAGCGTCTGGCCTTGCACCTTCCATTTCCAGGAAGGACCCGTGGCTCAGTTTGCCAGGCAGAAGCCATGCATTGCCGTGTGTACGCGTGTGTCCTTCGCGCCTGTTTCCGTGGTTGCAGAGCACGGCTGTCGAGCAGCATCTCCTCGTGTTGTGTCACCACCCCCGAAGGCGTCCAGTGAGGCTGAAGTCATTTACACTGACAGGTCCTGTAGGTCTGGCCTGTGGTTCCTTTCTGCTGAAGGAGAAACAGCAGCTGCTCAAACTGTAGTCAGTGTGTTTACTTACTCTGGCCACCAGTGCCACGATAGGTGCCCTTTTTTAGTGTGACGAACGGGCATTCGCTAGGAATAAATGTGATGGTACCGTATTTCGCAGGGAAACGACGTTAAACACAAGTACTCGTAAAACCATCTTAGTGGCCACAGAATGAAACAACCAAAAAAACTATTGGGTGTTAAACATGACTTAGTAGTTTAAAAGGCAGGAGAGTTTACATCAAAACCCACATTCTGTCTCACCTTGCATATGTAGCTCATTTAGCAATGGCTTTCTTCACCCCTGTAAAGTCTCGTCTTGCCCGACCAGCAGTGACACACTGTCTGGTGTGTCTGCCTTGTTTTTAAGACTCCTTCCGAACATCCTGGTGAGAGGAGCATGAACTTCTCGAAGGACACACCCGTGGCATGCACACAGCTCACAGCCTCTGTGTGATCATGTGCATCCACATCACACACGTTTGTTGTGGCTTAGTATGACATCTGAAAGGGTGGCTCTGTGTCTCTGAGCCTGTGGGGGGGTGACCAAATAAGGCCCTGGAGGGAAGAGGGAGAAGAGCTGTAGAAAATGATGGAAAAGGGTTTCTGGAAGGGAAGGTGAAGGGCAGCAGGGAGGCCAAGAGAACAGTTCTGGGTGGGAGAGAGAAGGACCTCTTGAAGGGTCATCTGGGCTTGGTTGACAAAGGAGCCAGGAAGAGATCGGCTTCCGCAATTCAGGGAAAAGAGAAACAGCTTCTCCCTGGGGGCGCCAGGGGGACCTGTTGGTGTGAGTGTGTGTGAGGGGGGGGTGGCTGTGAGCATGCTACTGCACAGCCAGATGCTGTCCTTCCTAGCAGCTGACATGTTGACCCCCATCCCCCTGGCATTTTCACCCTCTTATTATTTCCATTCCAGTGAAATCCCGTACCAAAATAAGCTCACGTCCTGTTTTGTGCGTGTGTGTGTGTGTGTGAGAGAGATGTTGCTGCCACATACCATGAGATTGTGCTGGGATCACTTTAAAGCTCATCGTGTTAGTATTACTATCTGATTCCACTAGGACAGTAATTGTAGTAATGGGCCTCTTAATATAAACATCAATAACTGTAATGTCCCAGATATTCCTCCTAGAGAAACGCACACAATAGCAGAGTGTGTGTGTGTGAGAGAGAGAGAGAGAGAGAGAGAGAGAGAGAGACTGATCGATGTTTAAATAAGAGAGGCGACAGCTGGCCTGGTGTGACAGTGCTTTGAGTATAAATACACAGCAGAAGGCAGACCACCCCTCTCTAGCGCCACGCTCTGAACCGCAGACGCATTGCCTTGAGGTTCTGTCCCCGTGAAGCTGGCCCTTCTGCTCTGTCCGCAGCTCAGCCGTTCTCCTGTCGGGAAAGGCAGTCGGGCAGCGGAGGAACAAGGGGAGCACAGGAGTCCACATGGGGAGGTATGCTCTCCATCATCGTTTGGGAGGCATAGTTCTGCTGTTCAAGTGCAGGTTAGACGTGTTTGTTAAACTGGGGGTACAAACTGTAGTGCCTGTTGACCATTTATTCATTTAGTTCTGCGTACATTTTTCTCAACTGCGATTGTGACTTAACCACTGGGCAATTTTTACTGCGTCAGTTCAGTGTTTGTACAGCCAGAGGTGGCACTTCTAACCACTATGCCACCTGTGGATGGGCGCATTTGCTCAACTGTCAGATATAGTGTGGCATTTAAAGAAATGGGGCAGAGGGCGTCTTTGAGCTGTTCAGATTTAATAAGGAGACGCAGTAATGTAGACTGATGCACATGGAAGTATCTGCCAGCAGTAAAGCACTGTGGCAGTTACGCTCACCTCGCAGCATGGCTTTGCTCCTGGAGTGGGCGCTGTGCCATTCACTTGAGCTGTGGGCCCGGTGGCTTGTCCCCGTTAGACACGCCGATGCTTTAGCGGGACATCATGACGGAAAAAGCAGCGGCATTCATTCATGACTGTGCGCTATTGATTTGGAGAGCGGAGGGCCTGAAGTGGAAAATAAACACCTGTTTATTGCGCATGGAACGTTTTACTTTCTGTTTTCAAGGGGTATGTTTTGGGGTTTATTTTTTGTCCCACTGTTTATCATCTTCTACCGGGCTCTTTAAACAGTTGCTTCCCATGGCCGGGGCTCCTGTGATCTGTTTGTTCTGGCTGCTGGATGGGTCTGGGGTACAAGCAAATGACGTCACTATTTTAATACAGGGGAGGACAGTTGACGTGACCCGGCTGTAGCCTCTTCCTTGTTGTTCCCGTGAGAATTGTTCTTAATGTACGTTTTTGCTCTTTATCTGGTAAGGCTACAGCTGTCAGTTATGCCAAAGGACCTGAAAACAATATTACAGTTATTACAGGACAATATTACAGCTTTTCCTTGTATTGCTGTGCCGTCTGTGTTATTGTTAATAGTCATTTCCCTATAGAGAGAGAGAGAGAACAGAAATGAAATAGTCATCCTGGTGTCTCCACACTCAGTACAAATACAGACATAATCACAAAAATACAATTCACTCCCATGTATCATATTAGATTTTTTTTGTTTAAATCTTTTTGGCATGATGGAAATTATTTAAACAATTATTACTGATATTACTACTGCAGTACTATTACTACAATAGATGTTAAAGTAAATATTTTATTATACTAAAATGTTTTATTTAAGAAAAAGGCAGCATAAAGAACTTTTTAAACTTTTTTCTTTTAGAATATACATTTCAAAATCCTTCCTCCATAGTGACATACAAGGTCCCATCAACAATTACAAATAATTACAGAACTGTGTGTGTGTGTGTGTCACCTTGCATGTTCTCTCTGTCGAGTGGATATATGCGAGTTTCCCTGCAGGGAGTGATAAAGGTCTGTCCTGTCTTGTATTGATGCCCTGAACTGTCTGGTCATTCATGGATGGACTGTGTGTTGAAGGGATATCAGGTTTGTGGGATATCAGCTGTCGGTACGCAGTGCTGGGAAACGCAGGCAGGCTACAGCAACAGAGCTTCACAGATGTGGTTCAGTGTAGCTGTGAGCCGTGGTTCTTGGGTTTGGCTATGAACAAACGCCAAGCCGAGCCCTGTGTTTAGGCTGTAGCCTCCAGGGACGACATCAGCGCGATGTTTGCCGCTAACGGATGCGCAGGCAGCAGGTGCTGTGGCCCTTACAGAAGTTTATGGGTTTATGGTCCCGAGACGCTTCGCAGCTGTTGGACCCCTGAGAAAAGTTGCACGAAAGCACAGCTCCTCCAGTAGATCTGCAGCTGCGTGAACGGGATACAACCGTACAGTCGAAAGCTGCGCGAGTTGCTATGGATAAAAGTGTTTGCAAAATAAACAGATAATGTAATGTGATGCAATTTATTCTTGGCTCATCGCTGCCGCTTCGGCTCAGTCGCATGCGCACACGGATGCGGCCGCCAACTCGAGCGAGTGGTAGACAAGACAGTGGGTGTTCGCAGCAGGGGTGCGGGGTCCTGTCCCAGCCAGGTGTTGCGTCACAATGGGACTCGCCCCCGACCTTGTGCAACATCAGCCAGCAGGCCCGCTGCTCTTTTTTTTGGTTGCTCCTAGTTAGTCTGTGATGAAGACCTGAGCAGAACCAGATGGCGGGTCTTATTTAAATGGATTGTCAAGAATGAAAACCGAAGATGAATGGGAATGAGAAACCTCACAGGGGCCACGGTGCCTGGTGTCACTCGCATACTGCTCTGAAACAATACGGTGGCCTGGACACGGGGGCACGGGGTCTCCACCTTTGAAGGGTAAAGCCAATTGAAAGAGGCTCTTGTGCAGCCCCACCCGCCCGAATCTAAAGTTGCGAGTTTCACGAGGGGATGCCAACGCATCCACGTCACAACGCCAGAACTTGGGGACGGCAGCACAGGGACTGACTTGGCAAGTAGCAGGGTCGTGCCAAAGTCTGTGTCTTTGCTCGGATGGCCCTGAGCTTGACTTGAGAAATGCTGAGGACAAGGCAGCAGCAAGAGAAAGTACAAGGGTGCTCTGCCCCTGCTGCTGGGAAGGTTGGGGGCATGCGGGGGTGGGGAGAGAGGGAGAGAGGCTGCCGTGTTCCTCCGTCCCAGCGGACGTGCACCTCCTTGATCTCTCAACACTTATCTCACTAATGACGCTGTTTACAGGAATGCTGGTTATGCTCACAGTAAACAGCAAGTGCCCAGCCTTCGCTTCCTCTGGTGCCATTCGGTGACCCCCCCCCCCCCCCCCCCCCCCCCCCCCCCCCCCCCCCCCCCCCCCCCCCCCCCCCCCCCCCCCCCCCCCCCCCCCCCCCCCCCCCCCCCCCCCCCNCCCCCCCCCCCCCCCCCCGCGCGCACCTCCTCCTTCGACTCTATCTTCCCGCTTGTCTAACACTTCCTATCTCCTCTTCTGACTCGACTCCCCCACAGCGGTTCCACGCCTGAGTTTTTACCCACGTTAAGAGTAAGGCTAAGTACTGTCCAGTTGAATGGAGTCCTACTGGCAGTACCGTGGTTCCCGTGGTAAAGGAGGGTACGGACAAAGTTTACTGTTCCTTCCTTCTCCGCACAGCTCATGAGGCATCTGTGTTACCCCCCGTTGTCATCTCCGGCATCTTGACGTTGGCAGGAAATGGACTGTTTCGTACAATCTGTCGCAGTCGTGTTCACCTGAATGAGGCCACACTCGAATGCCCGGCCCTGCCGGTCGGTTGTTCCCGTGGTTCTGGCTGCTCCCTAGCGGGGCCCACGTTTCTGAGATGGGAGGGAGGCAGGGGCTTTCACAGGAAGTGTACGTAAGCATTGGCTCAGGAGATGGAATCTAGCGTGTTTGTTCTGGCACCGCGAGGCCCTGCCGCTGGGCCCCGCGCTCCGACACAGCGGCGGCCGCAGGAGGACGCAGGGAAAGTTGGCGAGAGCAGAAGCGTTCGCCTCCCAGCTTGCTGCTTCCACTGCAGGCCTCCAGCTTTGTGGTCAGCCTTTCAGTGTCTAATGAATAATGCATTTCATTTTTTTCTTTTTTTTCTTTCCGTGGCTTACACAATGTTGTAAGTTTGGCGGTTGCTGGAAAAACTGGGGGGGAAAAAAATGTGTAATTGGAAACAAGCAGCCCTTACTTTTGATTCAAAGTTATGGTCAAAACCACAGAGGGGGAGCAGTGAATTAGGCCCCTCGAGTTTGGCGAGTGATTTATTATACACATTATGCATGTCTCCTTTACGCTGTTAACCCACATCTAGTTATGTTCATAACTAATTAACAAGGCTGGTGCAAATGCAGCGTCTCATTTTCCAGCAGATCTTCACACTGCACTGGGCGTCGGCACCATCTCTCTCCCCACCCCACCCCACCTCGCTGCTTTCCAGCTTTGTTCGGTAGGATATACAAATCACTGCCCCTTCCTCTGGCCAAACAAACATGCCACGTTGAGCAGCAGAGCATGAAAAAGGGACAGAGGGGGCTGCTGGACGTTGTTGCCGGAGGTTACATAAGCGCGCCTGTTGTTGGCACAGCTCTCCTGCAGCGTCCACACCTCTGTGCTGCGTCATGGCCGAAGCCCACACCACATCCTGTAGGATGGAGGGGTCAGAGGGCAAGGACTCCGGCGTTTGCGTCAGGAGCAGCTTGCGGTGCTTGGCGAACTCGGCCTTGCCTTTTCGGGGGAGGCCAGGCAGTTGTGATGGAGGTTCATGACAGTCGTTCTGAGAGCGACGGCGCAAAGCATCGCCGTGCCTCTGTCTCACTAGGGAGACCTTCTCATTAGATCAGCATTCTGACCTGCTTTATCTCCTCGTCTGGACGAGCGTTTCCTGTCCGATTCCAGCTGTCACATCCTTGCAGACCCCCTCCCTCCGCCCCCTCCCGTCTACCACCCCGTCCCCGGAGGAGGTGCAGTAGCAGACAGTGGATTTGTGAAAGCGCAGCGCTCTCCTCTATCTCTCAGACCGGATCGGAATTTCAGGGAGATGCGACGGAGGCTTGCATGTGAGACGACAACCTGCACGATGCCACGATGGAGGTGTACAATCTGAGGATTGCTCTCTCTCTCTGTTTCAGGTGACCGGCCCCTGTGTGCCTGCGCCCCCCTCTGACCTGGTGAGTTTTGCTCGGTTCCATCTAGCTGGTACCGGGTGCACGGCGTTCGTGTGTTTATGATCAGGCGTATGGCATGTATGTTCTCACCGACACCGCTTCTTCTCCACCTGCAGCAGAGGAGAGGCACTGCTCCGTCCAGACACATCCAGCACTTGGTGAGCTCTTTCTTTTCCTCCCTCAGCAAAGGGACTGTTTATACTCCAGCATAAGGTGCAGCACACACTCTTTCTACAAGTGTTTCTCTCGCCTGCACCTGCAGGGTTCTACCAAGTCCCTGACCTACACCAAGCAAAGGAGTACCCTTCCCAGGTAACCTTTTTCAGTTTTTTTTGGGGGGGGGGGGGGGTTCTCTACCCACTTTTTCTGCTTTTCCACCCACTTTTTCTGCTTCTCCTTCCTTTGTCTTGGCACATTGTTGGCTCAGCAGTTCTTTGTCTTCCTGTACTTCCTCTTCATCTATTAAACTTTTGATTTAGCAACACACAGGAGCTTCATGGGTGTTGTTCCACCCCCCTCAATACTAAAAATTAACTTTAAGATCAAGGTCCTCAGTGTTGAGTGTTCATGACTGTAAGAAGTGCTTATTTTTCACAGTCAACAGAACAGATCTTTTCTTTTTACCCTGAAATCCTTCATTCTGTTGCCATTCACCTAAAACTGTCCCTTCTCTCTCTCTCATGCTCCTCAAAAACCTTACTCCTGCTCCTTAACTTCACCCTAAACCATTTTGTCCTTAACCAGTTTGCTCCTCCTCTCAGTGCCCAGTTTACCCCACTGCTGCGCTGCACCTTATACCCCGACATCCTCCTCTCTGTATCCGTGTGCTGCAGGAGCTTCAGTGTGGACCGGGTGATGGACCGCGTGATGGAGAGGCACTATGACTTTGACCTGACCTACATCACAGAAAGGATCATCTCTGTCTTCTTTCCCCCCCTGCTGGAGGAGCAGCGCTACAGGGCCAACCTCAAGGAGGTGGCCTCCATGCTCAAGTCCAAACACCAGGACAAGTTTCTGGTCAGTCTCCTCTTCTTCCTCCTGCTCTCAAATCTCCTGCAGTTCGTGTGTCACTTTGTGCCACATTTAAATTTATTCATTTAAGACGGTTTTCACCAAACCGACGTGCAGCTCAGAGTAAACAAAAGGCGAAGTTAAAGGTAACAAGTAGCTAAGTACATAAAGGAATAGCAGTTGTAACAGATGATGGGACTGGAGCAGTTTGAAGATGAGCAGAGAAATCGGTCTGGAAGAGGTGCATTTTGAGACCCTTCTTGTATGTTGAAAGTTTTCCCTTAAGCACATTTTTTTTGCAGGAAAATAAAGTGCCATTATTATTATTATTAGTGCTGCTCACCCAAGTTGTCTCTGCTTTTGTATCCCCAGCTCCTGAACTTGTCCGAAAAGCGCCATGACATCACGCGGCTCAATCCCAAGGTGCGATTTTTGAAGTAAAAATCTTTAATTTCCAGGAAATCTGTTTATTCACAAATGTGTTCCTTCGATTCCCATTGGAGTTTGATACATCCATTCATTAACACGTCCACCTGCATTCATCTGTTCCATCATCTTCTTAGCTAATATAGACACTGGCTCTTGAGCTCCTCCGCTTAAAAGCACCGGACAGGGTGGGGGGGTCGTGTGTCCCGTGCAGCTCTTCAATGTAGCACGGAGGGCTGCTAGGCTGCCTAGATCAGCAGACTGGGGAGGTGGTTCCTGTACACGGATCTCCCTGGAAAAGCCTGTCCCAAAGTGCTGGAAAGGAGACTCCATCTGACAGCTGATGTTCAGGAACAGTGTGGATTTCGTCCTGGATGCAGAACAGCGGACCAGCTCTTCTACCTGGCCCTCCTGTTTGTCATTTTCGTGGACTGTGACTTTTGACGTAAACTGGAACAGTTCGCTGCTGAGCGCGATGTGGTGGCTGTGAGAATCAGCACCTCCGAGTTTGAGGTAATGTTCCTCTCCTGAAAAAGGATCGGTGGCCCTGTTCAGGTGAGGAGGACACAGCTGTCCCAGTTGAGGAGTTCAGGTATCTTTGCTTATAGTTCATAGGTGATGGTAGGGGAGTGCGGGAGATTGAGAGGCGGATTGGTGCACCATGCGCAGTACAGCTTAAGCTTCATTCCATGAGCTTCAATGACCAAAAGAAGGAGATTGCAGATGCAATTGGACAAGATGAGGCTTCTACATGGGATTCATTTTCTGTGGTGGTGAGAAGCCCACTGACCCAGGAGAGCCTCGGAGGACAGCCGCAGGGGGTTAGGGCGTATTGGAAGGATACCCCTGGTCGACTGCACCATTAGTTGTACCAGAGCAAAGTCAGAACACGTTAGAAAGGTTGCATTTGACCATCCTGGGAATGCCTAGGGTTCCCTCAGGAGGCGCTGGAGGCCACTGCCGGATCAGCACGGTCCAAGTCGGTCTGCTCCCGGCATGACTGTCGCCACAAGTTTTCTCACTTGAATGTTTGTAACATGAGAAGTCTGTATGTGTCAAAATGGTACATGGTGAAATTCTTACCTGCTGCCCTGCGACGTTCATCTTTCAGGTCCATGATTTTGGCTGGCCTGATCTCCACGCCCCCCCTCTGGACAAGATCTGTGCCATGTGCAAAGCAATGGAGACCTGGCTGACCTCTGACCCCCAGCACGTTGTCGTCCTGCACTGCAAGGTTAGGAACTGAGCAGGAGCAGAGCAAATGTGCAATTCCTGGCGATTTTTAGGAACAAATGAAATTTCCTTTGTGTCGCGCTGGGACGGACGTGCGCCTGGCTGTCACTGAGGTTTTGTCTGGTAGCGCCTCACTGTGGTCTGTCTCCCTTAGGGGAACAAAGGGAAGACAGGAATGATCGTCGCAGCATACATGCACTACAGCAAGATCTCAGCAGGGTAACACCCCCCCCCCCCCCACACGCTCTGTCGTTACGCCGTGGTGTTAGTGTGTTCTTCACCCAGCAGCGTGTCAACACGTTGTGTTTATGTGCGCAGAGCTGACCAGGCACTCAGCACGCTGGCCATGAGGAAGTTCTGTGAGGACAAGGTGTCGCCATCTCTCCAGCCATCCCAGAATAGGTAGGTTCACCCCCCCCCCCCCCAACAAATTCTCTTTACCCTTTATCATTCACCTCATTCCATTATTTTATTACATGCCGCTTTTAGCCTGTTAACACTTCACTTTGTGCGGCACCCCAGCTGTGTCTGGTTTGGGGAGTGAGCTGGGAGTGGCCCAGTATTGGGGGGACTTTCAGAGATTTTATTAAAAACATTAAACAGTGAGGCATAAAAAATATTCACAATATCAAACAAGCATCGATACAAAGACAAAAGAACATAAATGAGGGGCACTGAGCTGCATCTGCATCCACACCAGTTCTGAGCTGTGCCGGACTCACTTATTCAGCATTTCACATTTATTCGTTATTCATGTTTTTTCCCCAAAATCGTATAGAATGATTATCAGTTGCTATTTATCCAGCCCGTTTGTCCAAGGCGCAGAAAAGTTAGATAACCTGAACTACAGTTTTACGCTCTTTTAGAAAGCAGAGGCGTGTAACACAATACAGGCAATTTAGTCGCCTGAAACACAAGGTGTTGGTCAATGGGAGGAAACTGGCATGAACGTGGGGAGAACGTGCAGGCTGCGCTCAAACCTGTATCTACTAGCAACAGCCTCCTTCCTGGTTTGGCTTTGTGAGGGTCATGAGGTGGACACTTATCGACGCTCTCGTGGTCCTCAGCTCTCCTGAACAAGTGGACCGGTCGGTGACGTCCTGCGTCTTCTCTTTGCAGGTATATCTACTACTTCGGTGGACTCCTCTCTGGGGCCATCAAGATGAACAGCAGCCCTCTCTTTCTCCACCAAGTTCTCATTCCCACCCTACCCAACTTCCAGCCGGGCGGAGGTGCGGATTCCTCCATTTTCTCCACGTCGCCGCAGTTTGCCCCGTTTCTCAGTCGTGTTGTGAAATGTCCTCCGCATGTCGTAATGAGTTGTGCGCACGTAGAGACTTTCCCCGGTTTGTGTAGCTGCCTCCCCTGCCCTGTTGGTTATCTTTAATTTCAAGGAGCGGGAGAGGAGGGGAAGAAATGTCAGCACATTCCTCTTCTTTGCAGTCTTGTCACGCCCCTCTCTCCATTCCAACACCCAGGTTACTTTCCCTTCCTCAAGATCTATCAGTCCATGCAGCTGGTCTACACATCAGGGATCTAGTAAGTATCCCATGTGAGGTTTGAAATGAGAGCCGTCGAGTTGGTGATGTTGCGTGACACGTCATGTATGTGGTGTGTCACTCAGCGACCTGCAGGGCTCCGGGGCCAGGAGACTGTGTGTGACCATTGAACCGGCACTTCTGCTCAAGGGGGACATCATGGTAAAGTGGGCTGCCACCTCCGAAATGCATTAAAGTCCTCAGCTGACGGCGAGCTGAAGTTTTTATCTGCTGCTCTCTGGCGCCCCCTGTAGGTGAAGTGCTACCACCGGCGACCCCACGGAGCAGAGCGTGACACTGTGTTTCGGCTGCAGTTCCACACGTGTACCATCCACGGGGCGCAGCTGTGGTTCGGCAAGGGGGAGCTGGATGAGGCCTGTTCTGGTACGCTGGATCGTGAGAAACGTGTGAAAGGAGGAGCTAAAACATAGAGGCCCCCTGAAAAAAATATAGATGACACGTTAGAGCGAAGGCTTTTACACGTCTGTCAGCGCAGCCGCTGGATTCCGGCGCTCTGCTTGAATAGATGGTGTCGGTTGTTTCAAATCTTTGCAGACGAAAGGTTTCCCTCCGATGCCACTGTGGAGTTCGTGTTCTCCTCCGGGCCAGAGAAGATCAAAGGTACAGTTTATTTTTAACGGTCTTTGTACCCCTTTCTGCGTCGTCCGTGTGGCGTGAAAGCACGGCAGCGGCTGTCCTGAGCGGCTGTGTTTGCGTGGCAGGCCGGGAGTATCAAAGGAACGACCCCGCGGTCACGGTAGACTACAACACAGCCGACCCCGTGGTTCGCTGGGACTCGTACGAGAACTTCAACCAGCGACACCAGGACAGCCTGGAAGGTAGCTGCTCGTCCGTTTGGGACTCTAGGTGGAAACGAGTAAGTGGGGCAGAGCAGTGACCCGTGTCGTTCCTCTCCCTCGTAGACATCGCCCATACCCGGGGCCCCCTGGACGGCAGCTTATACGCCCAGGTGAAGAAGCGGCGGGGGCAGGGCTCGGGATCCCTGACCTCCGCCAACGGGAGTCCTGTCGGCGCCTACGACGAGAAGCGCGGCCACCTTTTGTCCCTCAGCTCCGACTCGGGCCACTCGTCCGCTCCCACTGAGCGCATGGAAGAGCCGCCCCGAGCCCCGCCCCCCACACGGCAGGAACGGGAGGAGCTGGATCGCCTGCTCACCGGCATGGAGGGCGAGCGAGAGCAGGACAGGGAAACGGCCATCCTGGACGACGGGGAGCCCGTTCCGGGCGAACGCGTGGGGACCCTGCGGCTGGGCCGCTCCTGCTCCTGCCGCCTGGGCTACCGTTCGCAGCGCTGCCCCGAGCCCAGCTGCCAGAGGCCGCTCGTGCTGTCCAACGGCTTCTGCTTGGAACGCGTCGGAAGTGGCGGCAACGGCCGGCCGGCCCACCCCACCCCCTCGCCTTCTTCGAACCCCGGCTCGGCTCCGCCCCTCCTGGAGATGTGCCAGCACCACGGTGGCCACCACCAGCCCCTGCCTCCACCGGACCTGCTGTGGGAACGGCCGCCTGGACCCCCGCACTACGTGCACCCCCCTCGACACCTGTGTCCCTGCCCCGCTCAAGACTTGCCGTCCCATTCGCACACGCTCCCTCCGCCCGGCAGGCTGCTGTGCCGAAGCGACGACTACGCCCCCTACCATCACCCTCACCCACCACACCACTCGCAGCCCTCCGGCTCCTACCGGGACGTATTGATGCTCGATACCCTGGCGCCCCCCGGCTGCCCTTGCAGGGACTGCTGCTGCCGACGTGAGGAGTCGGCTGCCGCGATCGGCGCGTTCCACGCGCTGCGGCTCGACCGAAGGGAGGGGATGCACTGGGACCAAGAGGTGGAGCTGCACCGAGACGCAGCGCTGAGGAGGGGCCGGGATTCTGAGTTGCCCAGGGCGACGGAGCTACACTGGGAGCAGGAGGCCGAGCTGCACCGAGACGGGGGGCTGCGGCGTGGCAGAGAGATGACGCTGCACTGGGACAGGGAGAGGGAGGCGGAGCTTCAGTGGGAGCGGGAGAGAGAGGCCGAGTTCTGGCACCGAAGAGCAACCGTGGCCCCCTACGGCTCCCGGCACTCCCCCCCAAGTCACGACCTGCAGGCGTTCACGTTTGACCCCCTGCCTTCGGGCCACCCTGCCTACCCAGAGCCTTCCCGATCCCACACCCACTCGCACCCCGACCTCAAGTACAGCAGCGGCAGCAGTGGCTACCAGACCCCCCGGCAGGCGTGTCTTTGCTCTCCGTACCAGGCCTCTCCCTCAGAGAGTCGGGGTTACGCCTCTGGCTATCAGTCGGAATCCACCTCTCCGTTGCCCCCGCTTGGCGGGAGCACTACTGCGTCCTCCCACAGCGCCGGACCGCCCAACGGTGCCCACGAGCGTCAGTGCTCCCCCGACCGACCCCCAGGTCAGCACCCGGCGGCATCTCTTCTTTCCCGCGTCGTTTGTTGCTTGATGTTGTTGCACGTAGTCAAATATCGTCCACTTCTGTCCAGCGTGGCGAGAACTGCGACGCACTTGGCTGACAAGCAGCTGTAGACGGGCATTTTCGCCGCCGTACTTTACGCCTGTGGCGGCTAACAGACTGGATAGGAGATGCAGAGAGAATCCTGCGGGTGCCGAGGAGACGCGCTCGAGATCCTTCGTTCGTGCCGAAAGGTGTCCTCGGGTACTTCTGCGTCGGGGCGAATGTGCCAGGACTGTAATTCGGACCTTCTCTTACAGCAGACGGCCCAGGAGGTATCGGGGACAGGGTGGTGTGGCGTGACCACGTGTCCCAGGGTTCCCTGAGGCGAATACACCGGGAAGCCCCTGTGGCTTGTTCCACACCTTCAGACCTCTCTGAACCGCCCACCCCGGTCCACACCAGCAGCCCTTTATGCTCACAGGACAGGTAATTTCTGCCGCGTTTCCAGGCCTGTACGCCGAACCGCTGCTCTGTGGTAGGTTGGGGGTTCTTTTTGAAGGGGGAGTTGAAACGTGTTATTTTTTTCCCCATTAAGATAACTGGAAATTGTTTACTTTCTCGGTTTACGTCGGGTTTTCGGGAACAGTAGGAGTGTAAACTCCGCCCTTCGTTGTTCACGTTTAAGGTAAAATAATATCAAAGGCCAAATACGTACGGAGTCTGATACGGTGGCAACTCCTCCGCATTCTGCACACAGAGCATCAAAAGCGGTTCAGTACCATGTCTGCAGTTTGACGGAAGCTGCCGTGACTGAGCAGTAAATAAGACTGACACGCGCGTGTGAGCGTGTCCTGCTCGGATGGGTGATGGAAATGTGGCTGTTTTTCCACAGTGACTCAAAGCGGCAGTTACTGTTAACTTTAAGCCAGATGGCAGCTGAGGAGAGGAAAACAAACGTCTTCCAAATATAGAGAGAAAAATAAACCTCTGGTGCTCCGAGTACCAGTGGCTGCCGCTCGTTTTGGAAATGAATAGATGCGAGCAGCTGGACGCCGACGGTGGCATCTGTTGTCCTCGTCACGATCTCACTGCGTCGCCCACCACTTCACTCCTCCCTCCTCCCTCCGTCCCTAACATTTTGGCCGCCATTACTCGTGCGGGTTTTGCTTGCTGGAATTAAAGTGCTGATCTGCTCGTCCCCGCAGCCCCGCTGTGAGAGAGACGGACCTGAGCGTGCTGGATGTGGGCGCCGTCCCCGTCTCCGTCCCTCCTAAGCTCCAGGAGCCGCACGGTCCCGTCCAGCCTGGCAGCGGAGACCCTTCGCGGCCCGCCGAGGGCAGTCCAGGCTCACGCCCGGCCCACGCGGCGCCTCGGCCCCAGAGCCACCCGGAGCCCCCGCCGACAGCAGAGCCTTGCCCTCCTTCCTGCAGCCCCTCCAGAGAGACCCCCGCTCTGCCGATCACCACCCAGACCGCTTCCCAGAGTGGGCTCGTCCTGTCGAGCTCTGCGGGGGTTGCCCAGGCCCCTACCCCCGAGTCCCTGTGTCCTGGGCCAGCGCAAGTGCCGGGCAGAGGCTGCTCAGCTGCCGGGCAGGAAAGTAGTGTGGAGACCCCAAAACCGAGCTCCGCCCCTGCGTCCCCGCAGCCCCCTGCCGGCAGCCCGGAGGGCTCGCCGTCTGCGGAGCCCCCGGTCCCAGGTTTTGCGACAATGGGGCGCAGGCTCATGCTGGGGCTGGAGGCCGCAGGGCATCTGCAACCCTGCACGAGCACAGAGGGTTACAACAGCCACCATAAACCCCCTTCTCCTGTCCCCGAGGGGCAGTGCACCCCCACGTTTCCCCTGTCTAACAGCTACTACCCCGCCAGCGTTCCCTCGGTCCCCTACACGGGCTACACGGCCGTCACCATCGGACCGGTCCAGCCCCCCCTGCCTGAGAAGAGGCGCCTGTCCGCCCTGCCGGGGTCGCCGGACGGGAGAGGCTCGACCCTGAGGGCGTCGACCGGCGGCCAGCACGCGCCCCACCCCGCGCAACACCACGTGTCCTTCTCTCCCACGGTCGGGGAGGCGGCGCTCCCGTCCGGGACAGGTGACGGCTCGCCGACTCCAGGTGGAGACGTGGAGAACCGCGTCACGGCCAAGTTTGTCCAGGACAGCTCCCGATTCTGGTACAAACCGGGCATCTCTAGGGACCAAGGTAAACGGCGCCGACGTCCTACCGGGTTTTGGAAGGAGGATCTGAGAGGGGAGTCTGTCCAACGGAACGAACCGGTTCGCCTCTCGTCTTCTGACAGCGATAGCGGTGCTGAAGGAGAAGGAACCGGGGTCCTTCCTCATCCGAGACAGTAACTCCTTCCAGGGGGCCTACGGCCTGGCGCTGAAGGTGGCCACTCCTCCTCCCAACGCCAACAGCCACGGCAGCAAAGGTAGGTGCAGCTCTGCTGTCTGAGCCCAGGCAGGTCCTCTAAGCCCTGGTTCACCTCCTCCACCCCGTGGCTCTCTCTCCCTCTCTCTCTCTCTCTCGCGCAGCAGGCGACCCTCTGGAGCAGTTAGTCCGGCACTTCCTGATCGAGACGGGCTCCCGCGGGGTCAAGATCAAGGGCTGTCAGAACGAGCCCTACTTCGGTGAGTGACGCGCGCCTCGCGGTCGCCGTCAGAAGGTCGCGTTCTGCGTGAGGAGAAGCCGAGCAGGGCGAGCGGCGATGCGGGAGCCCCCGTCGGTTCGATCCTTCTTCACCGCGTGCGCCTTTCCTCCGTTTCGCTCGGATCGACCACCTCGAGCTGCCCGGCTGGTGCCGGAGGACGTGCGCTAGGAGGATCGGTCGTACCGGGTTTGGTGGCGGGCGTAGCTGCACGAGTTAAGGGAGGTCATCTAGCAGATACTAGTTAACCATCGCTGCGGGAAAGCGAACCCCCGGGTCCCCTGCAAAGTTAACGGGACGCAGACCCACAGCAGAGCCTGCGGAAACCTGAGGCGGCGCCTCCCCGTGGCAGTCGCCCTGTGGGCGGATCGGTACGGGACCCGGTGTTTTCGTAGCAGTAAAAAGTAGGTTGTAAACAGAAGCCACTTTTTTTCCTAAGCTGTGGGAGGAGCTGCGGTCCCACGTCTGCTCTGGTCCTCAATGTTTCCCTCTCCTCCTGCGTGTGTGTGTGTGTGTCTTAGGGAGCCTGTCTGCTCTGGTGTACCAGCACTCCATCACGCCCATCTCGCTGCCCTGCACCCTGCGAATTCCTCAGAGAGGTGAGCCTCAGGCCTGTGGCCAGCGACTTCTCTAAAGCAGCCCACCCTTCAGCTGGGTTAGTCTGTGCAGCAGTAGGTCCGCGTGTCGCCCGTCGCTCATCGGGTCTGGCAGATGAGAACGTCGCCGTATCGGCACGCCTGCCTGCCGCCTACCCGTCAAAGGACAACGGCACCGAGGTCCGAACGGCCACAACCGAAAACGGCCGTGTCGTTTCCAGAGCTGCTTGAGGAAAGGGCAGAACTGTGGACTGTGACCAACTCAAATGCACATTATATCTGATTATTTTAATCACTTTGTTGCCTTGATCTGAATTCCAAACCTGTGTGAGGCGACTGATGCTGAAATACCGCTTTTATAACCATCACCTGTGATTCGGTTTGATTCCTAGTAGCTGCTTTGCCCCCTGGAGGCACAGCATGCTGAGCTACAGGAAAACACAAATTTCAGGAAACTTGTTGGACCGTGTGTGTGTGTTTCAGCTGATGTCTTTGTTGCAGATCCTGTTGGAGAGATTCAGGAGGTCCAGACCACCAGTAACATGAGCACAGCAGCAGACCTGCTCAAACAGGGGGCAGGTGAGGACTGTGACCCTTAAAGGTACAGCATCTGGCCCAGTGCTGAGCCTCGGCTCACGTGCGTTTCCCCTCCAGCCTGCAACGTGCTGTACCTCAACTCCGTGGAGACGGAGTCCTTGACAGGACCTCAGGCCATCGCCAAAGCCGCAGGCGCCACTCTGTCCCGGGACCCCCGTCCCAGTGCCACGGTGGTGCACTTCAAGGTGTCCGCCCAGGGCATCACCCTCACCGACAGCCAGCGCAGGTGAGCCGCCGGTCGGACCTTACCGGGGCTTTTTGACACCTCGACGGCCACTTAATCCCGACTGCAGCCCCCCTGCTGGGGGACACGGCACGTCAGGGGGGCGGTTTTCCCCCTTACAGCTGTGCTGTAACTGAAAGTGGGGAATTTGAATGGAAACTTTGGTATTAAAAAAACAAGATGCCGTATAGAGGATGTACACTGTGGTCGAGGGGGGGGGGTGAGGTACACTGGTCAGTGGTGAATCGCTCACCTGCTCTGCAGAAAACCACTACTGAACATTCTAAGTCAAGTAGCAGCTTTAACTTCAAATGAATGGTGGCTGGGAAGCCCTTCAGGAAGTGACAGCGCCCCCTGTCTGCCGTGCACTGCGTGCAGGGTGTTTTTCAGGAGACACTACCCTGTGAGCAGCGTGACCTTCAGCAGCGTGGACCCCCAGGACAGGAGGTGGGCGACAGCGCCGGTCTCTGCTTCTTCCTGGCTTGTGGCTGGAAACATCTGTTAGGGAACTTGTCCCTTCCCAGCGCAGCCCTCCTCCCCTCTCCTTTTACACACCGCGGCTGTCAGCCTGACACTCTCCTCCAGTCAGGCAGCTGCATCCTTACAAACACGGAAAGAACCACTTCCAGCTCCATTAACTCATTGCTTTGGTCATTTACCTGTGTGTGTGTGTGTGTGTGTGTGTGTGTGTGTCTGTGCCTGTCTGTGTGGTTCTGAGTCTTGTCTGTCTTCCTGTGCTTCAGGTGGTCTAACTCTGACAACACAACGTACAAGTAAGTGCTCCATGTTACGTTTGTCTCCGTGTGTGTGTGTGTGTGTGTGGCTGAAGCGGCGTGATCACCCAGGATGAGCTGCATGGCAGTGTGTCCATCTTGTGCTTCCGCCTGCACCTGTGTAGTAACCGGCCTCGCGTCCCCCCTGCTGGAAATCACTACTCATCTTACATGCAGGCGATGAACTGGGGTTTTCCCTCCCTTTCCTCCTCTGCCAGGTACTTCTTACACACCTGAGGTGTTTTAGGGCAGAACGCGGTTAGACCAGGTTTCCCCCGAAGGAAAAAGCCAGCTTCACATCTGGGCCTCACGGTTAAGTTGCCTACTGTACAGGTGTGTGTGCGTGTGTGCGTGCTGCACCAGAACCAGCGGGGAACCGCCCCTCACCCCCCCACCTGAACCGTGCTGCTCTCACATGGGGGAACAGCAGCGCGGCTCCAGCCCCCATCCTCGCCCGTCACTCGTCTAGTTGTGTTCTGGCCGCGGGGAGCGTGACCCCGTCCGGCCTCCGGAGGCCTACGGCGCGGAGCGGTTTCACAAGACGCGACTGCGACTCAGACCCGTTTGTTTCCACCCCGCAGGGTGTTCGGCTTCGTGGCCAAGAAGCAGGGCAGCGTTTCCGAAAACGTGTGCCACCTGTTCGCCGAGCTGGACCCCGAACAGCCCGCCGTCGCCATCGTCAACTTCATCAACAAGGTCATGCTGGGTTCGCAGCGCAGGTAGTGTGACGGAGGGGAGGACCTGGCGAGATGGCAGCAAACAAACAACCCCCACCCAACCAGCAACGATCGCACATTCGGCAACCGCTTTAACACGAGAGAGAGAGAGAGAGAGAGGAGCTGAAGGCTGTGGGCAAGTGAGTGAGGCTCAGGGGTGGGAGGACTAAGCTGGTTCTTGAGTGTTAACCTTAGAGCACAGGATGGTGAACGGTAGAGGAAGAGCCGCCCGCCTCAATGGAGGTTCATCGCGTCTGAGGCGGGGGGGGGGGCAGTGAGAAGGTAGCTGAACGTGCACCAGCAGCAGGGGGCGGCGGACGGTGGAGGTTCCCTCAGGTCAGTGCGGGTTGCGCTTCCACAACGGGAACTTGTGCATTAGAGGGTCACTTCAGAATAACATTTAAAAACAGGCTTCAGATTTAACCTGCAATTTAAAATATTTTACAAAATAGAATGTATGTATGTATTGTACACTTATGTATCTGTCAGTTTATACATGTTGAGGACTTTGTGTGTTGGGGAGGGGGGGTCCTGAGGCCACGCGCAGTCTAACCTCCCCTCCGTCGCGTCACTGCCACTTGTCACAGTACCGTCAGATACCCACCGCAGCACTCGGAACAGCCAGCGGTGTTTAAAACAGTTTGCCAAAGGTCTCTAACCAAAGACGTGTAAAGAGCTCTTTGTAACAGCAGCTGCCTGTCAGTTAAACAGCTTCGTCCTTCTTTTGTTCCGTGTTTAAGACAGATTGAAAGACAGCTTTAATATATTCTAGTCTATTCTTCTTATTGACCTTTTTATGTAGTAATATATTTTTCCACATGCAACTGCCTCCGGTCATGTAAGAATTTGAGGAAGGAAAGTGCAGAATGGAGTTTATATTGTTTTTTAAAACAGTGACATGAGTATGAATAAAGAAAAGTGGTGGTACCCAGCATGCACCAGTCCTCTTCATTCACAGCCACACTTAGTTTAAAAAAAAAAAAAAAAAGGCCCGTAAACAGAACACGGTGCTGTTTTCCGGGGTCGAAACTAGTTTCAGTATAAAGACTTATCCACAGCTGATCTCTATTTCCATGTTAAATGGAAGAAAACGTTCCTACTAGTTCCAACAGCGAAGGCTTCAGTTTAGTCCTTCCCGCCCACCCGGCCCGCAGGGGGTAAGCTTAAGCTCGCCGCTTTCAGGATGCACTGCAAACGCTCACGTTTAAAGCCACGAGAAGTCGGTCTTCGACTCGGCAAACAGTAACCGCCTGTTCCACGCCAAACGGCCGCGTCCAGGAGGGACGAATAAAGCTCCTCTTTAGACATCGCTGCGTTTCAAACATCGATCCAATTTACTGAAGGATCTATAAATCCAACCCGCACGCTTCTGCGGCCAAGATCCCCCGCCAAACTGGAAACACACCGCGCGTGTGAGCTAAACGGGGACCGCTGGCGTCCTGCCGCCTCATTTGCATAAGGCGCTGGCTGTGTACGAGTGACAACACGTTTAACAGCTGGCACATCAGAGGTAACATACAGGGGAACTCCAGTTTGACATCTCGCTACGTTCCACACCCGGAGCCATGTTAAAGCCCCAAGCTGTTAAACCAGGAAAAAGGTGCACGCAGTAGTGAAAACATTAAATAACCAAAGTTAACTCATACAAATGGGACAAGACTGTGACCTACGATATTCTGTAAAGATCATTTTAATATCACCACATGCCTCTTCTCTAGTTATACTCCTTTTACACTGGTTGGTTTGGCAAAATAAACAAAAACCCCAAAACACATCTGTTAACTGAACAAGTGAGAAAGTCCTCCGTTCCCTCGGCAAGCCTCAGCCAAACAGCGATGAGCATAACAGCTTTTGCACCGAACACCGCAGAGTTACCAGGTTCCCCAACTAAAGGAAGAGTCTGTAGGCAACTGTCCCCCTTCACTTGTAACCCCTACATCCTGACCTGCTCTCCAACGGACTCCACCGTAAGCCAGAAGCTTTCCACACGTTCGGTGTGGAGGAAAGGTGGGCAACCGGCACGCAGCAGATGACACCCCTCCCTTCCACCAGTTCAAGCACTGAGGGGGAGAGCAAGTCAAACCGTTAAGGAGGAAAGGTGGAACGCGTCGACCGCCGCCCCCGTGGTGTAAAATAACTGCACAAAGTCATTCACTTCCCCCAGGGCGACGGGAGGGGGCATCAGAGCATCTGAGGCGCCGGCGGCCGGGGGACCGTGGAGTTGGAGCCACAGTCGATGTAGCGGAACGTCTCCAATGAGTTCTGAGCACTTCGAACCATGTAGGAGGTCTTCACCGTGGTCCTGGGCAGGAAAGTACAGTGAAGAGGAGGGGAACCAGAGAAGGAGGGGCAGCGGCGACACAGATCGGGACGGTGAGGAAAACACCAAAGAGAAGGCAACGCTGACACGTCCAGAACTCTGCTCAGTCAGCACGAAAGAGGAAGCAGAACTTACTGCATGACGACGACTATGTTGTGGACCTTGATGCTTGCCATGGTGCAGAAGGCACTGGAGAAGCAATGGGAGAAGGACTTGAGGGTCAGCAAGTTTCTTCTTCCTCTGGTTACTGTGAAATGCTCTGCAATATGCAGTTCTTCCCTCACCAGTTACTCAATCGTTGCACTCAGCTCCAGGCTGTGTGTGTGTGTGTGTGTGTGTATATATACACGTACGTACACGAGCGGGACGGTAAAATAAACATTTGTTTTGTGCGGGTCGATTGTCACGAGAAACTTGCAGAAGACTTGAGACAAAGGCACCGATAAGGATGCTGCTGTGCTGTGAGAAGTGGTTAGTGTTGCCAGGGTTGGTATTTACTACCCTGTCTGTGAAATATGAATTTAAGCGCCATAAAAACGAAATGAGGGCCAGTGAAGCGAGTTAAAACCGGTGACGCTAAAAGCCTCGTGCGGCAGGGAACCCCAGTCAGCAGTTTGCCAGAGCATTAAAGTAAGGACTGAAAAGCACCTCAGTTACATTAAAATGACACCAACAAGATTCATTCACAAGCGTATGAAAGACACCATACGCTGTTCATTTCCAGCCTGCACTTTCCCCTGTGTTCAAAACGGCTCGAGTCACGAAACACGTTCCCGACGGCAGCTTCCAACAAAGGCCTGTTAACACTTCCGTCTCTTTAACCTCACCGACGTTCTGCAGGCTTATAGAAAAAGCTGCCAAAACACTCGAGGGGATCTACACACCCATGGAACGTTTCCTCGTGCGCTGCAAACAGCCTCACGGGCCGCTGGACTCGCCTACAGAGCTGCCGCTGACTTTCACACACGAAGCTGCACTTTAACGTCACCACTAACAGTTCAACAGCCCAGAAGCAGAAGTGAGTAACGTGACATAAGTAGTTAGAATACAAGTTCACCACAGCACCACAAGCTCGCTTAGTGCAAGAGGAGAAAAGACAAAACACCGCCAACGTTCACAGCGCAGATAAGAACGGCTGCGGCCGAAAATACAGACTCAACTTACTAAACGTAAGAGAGGCTCCCGCTGATCTCCATGCTGACGGTGAAGTTCACCTGAAAGAGAGAGCTTTGTCATCACGGACGCCCCTTCTCCACAGCACAACTGAACACAACCACTGCAGCACTACACACAGCAGCACAGCTTTTATCAGCTCACTCCACTCTTACAATTTCACCTGCTTTCCTCCAAACCGACAATTGTCCAACCACATCGTTTTTGCCGGCACACGTCACACAGCAGCCGCACGTACAAGTGTACATAACTAAGTGATCCCTTCTGGGCGTCACCTGTCTTTGGCTGAGGGGCTGAATGCGGATGACGTTGTCCAGCTGCTGGGTGCCGATTACGGTTTTCATGTAGAGGACCTGGCAGCTCACGCTGTCCACCAGCACCGTGAAGAAATTGGGGTTGCTGAAGTTCAAGGTGCTCTGGAGAAAACACACGGCAAAACCAATTGAAAGACCACCCACCGCTTCCCAGGAAACGCGCACCGTCTTTGGTCGCTCGCTCCACAACGCAGCCATCCTGACCGTGATGTTGATGAGCACTTTGCTGTTGTTGCGGTCAAAGCGCAAGGTCACGGCTTGTATCCCGTTGTCCGCCACCAGCACCGATCGCGGGAACAGGAAGGCGGCGACCAGGGAAGAGGCCAGCAGACACAGCACCACGGACAGGACCACATAGAGCTTCCTGCAGAGATACACACAGATGTGTCTGCACCGCGTTGAGTCGCAGCCCACACGCGAGGTGACGACAGCAGGGATGGACCCCGAAGACGGCGTGCGCGACTTACGTCCTCTGGGGCTGCAGCCTGCGGTCAGTGTAGGGGATCAGGGCCACCAGCTCATTCACCTGGCCTGGAGGACAAGGACAACACGGAATGAATCTTCCACTACAGCTGTTAACACGACGATTAAAGACACGCGTTCAACAGCTGCTGAAACTAAGTGACCAAATCACACCTGCTTTAATCCTCCAGCACCGGTCAAGTTTCAAGTTGATGCCTCCCGCACACCTATAAAACCTGACATGACTTTGTACCCATTTCACCTCATATCGGTCTATCCCCCCCCCCCCCCCCCCCC
>UFQX01001083.1:118007-129790 GCA_900497675.1 Arapaima gigas
CATATCGGTCTATCCCCCCCCCCCCCCCATCGTTCAATGTTCACACGTCCCTCAAACTCGACTGCACTCTGTGCCAGACTGGCCTTTTTCCGGCACCACCCCCAATATCAGACAAACAAAGAACCTCCTCCTCTGGGCACCTTTGAATCCAGGCTGAAGACCCATGTGTTCAGAATCACTATCAGGTGTTACAGCTGTGTGCTTCATTTTTTTTTTATTTTGCATCTCACTGTTTTTTTTAATGCTAAGCCTACTGTAAATGCGTTAGTTGTTTCAATAAAAGGTACTATATCAAATATTACAGTTAAACCCATTTTACACACACACTTCTGACAAAGCCGGACAAGTCAAAGCTACATATACCAGAATTTTATAACATTCATTTTAAAAGAGCAGAAACGTGTTGCCAACCCACCAGAAAACCAGACTTTCCCCACATAGTGACCCCTCAGTATGTGAATTGAACTCGTCCCGTAAAATGCATCACATGCAAATGTTCATCTGCCATTGTTTGAAACAGGGAGGGGAATAATAAAGTGCTCTCAGCCCATCTGAAAACACCTACATACAACTGTGAATCAAGGAAGGAAGCCAGAAAGCACTTACACCGCAGTAAACGGGTTCGGACAAAGGGAGCGTGAGTTTTGAACCACGCATAAACCCCCAACAGTACACAATCGCTTATTCCAAAACAAAGCATTTATTTTACTGCAGTACATTGTATGGTACTGTATGCCATTTGCTGATTTCTTGCATTTACTTTGATTTTTATTTGAATTTTGACATTTGTGTCAGCTAAAAGCAAGTTACAGCAAAGTTCCTGTTTTGGATTCTGATATTGTCAATAAGCGTTAATGGGAAAATTTGGACACTGAGGGACTGCTGTACAGGTGAAACACTAAAACACCTTGCTGTACGTGCAGCTCCACCCAGCACAGCTCCAGTGTGAACTTTGCGCTGCGGTGTAGCGGAGCATCTATTGCACAAAAGGAGGGCTGGACTTGAACGTTTACCTGCGTCACAGCAAACCTGCTGACAGCGAGTCTGCGTACACCGGAATTTACCTCAACACTGAGCACCATTAGTGACTAGAGCCGTCTCCGCTGGACTTGGCGACTGCAGGTTCAAATCCCACCTCCTGCAGTAGTATCCTTGAGCAAGGTACAGTTACCCCTCACTATCCCAACTCTAACTATAACAAATCACAAAAACTTGCACCCAGAATTCAGTACCAACAACAAAAAAAATTCAAAGCAAAAACTAGTAGAACTAGTTCAGATGCAGGCGAGAGGCACGACAGGGGTGCATTGTGGGAAAGGAACGTAAACCCGCAGACGTGTCTGTGAGCCTTTTGTGTCTGTCGTTCGTTGCGTCAATGGCATGTCAGACATAACTTTTCTGATACGTTTGCATTGCACAGAAAGTGTTTGCTTATAAAGCTGTTCTCAATAAACACAACAGACCCAGCAGAGTTAAAAGTGGGAAAGGTGATGAAAGGAGTAGCTGTGGCCCTCAATGCAAAGGTAGAACTGTCCTGGGACTTCAGACCAGGTCACAGTCAGCCAGGAAAGGTAACAAGTGCACAGCAGTCATGTGCTGCACTCACGCTGTGCACAACATTATCACTTACATCTTCCCCACATTATTAAGCAAAAACATCTGATAAACAAGTGGAAAGGCTTGTGTTATATAGGTGTTTAACAGTGTTTTAGTGATATTTGGAGATAGTTGGGGGCTTTGGGAAGGGCTAAAAATGCATTATTATTATTATTATTATTATTATTCACATCTAAATAATGCAACACAGACTTTTGATACCCTTTTTCAGGACTGTATTAGATGCAGTGCCTGAACTAATACAGTAAATATTACCCAGCAGCTTAACACTACAAATGGGCTTGGAGAAAAGCATCTCTAAATGAATAAACGCAAACCAAGATGACACACGTCCACATGCTGCCGTTCTTATCCAAGACCCTGGAAGGTTCTGGAACTTTGTCCTGAAATTTGACCATAAAGAGGCACTATTGTTTATTGTGAAGCCCCGCTACAGCCCTGCTGACCATCAAGACAAAAGGGGCTTAAGGGGCAGAAGCTGAGCTGCAGACCACATGGCCAGTGATGCCATCTGAGCTGCAAAAATAACACTATTACTTTAGCTGTGTATAATACACACACACACAGCTATAATATAAGACATTAAAAAAAAAAAACCTGTAAATTTGGGTCAAAATTCATACAACTAATAAAAAGACCTTTAATATTAAGCTTTGTGTACCACACCCCACTCCACACCTTAACTTCACACTTGAATCAACCATGTATTTTTAAGGTTAAGTTTACACTAAGCCTGAGGGATAACTTGAATGAACTTTGTAGAACTGAGTCAAGTTTTCGGAGCCGTTTGACCACCCCAGTTAGTGACTGTAAACCTTTAAATTGTATTATGTAGATTGCAAGTACTATACTGTATGTAGACTGAGCTCACCTGACGGAATGTGGCCGGTGCCCTGGCACGTGGGGCAGGTGATGCTGTCGCGTCCCGTGAACTCCACATAAGGGAACTGGGCGATGTCCTCCTGTCTGTCGCGGCCATCCAACGAATCGTCCTCGCCCAGCTGGTCCTCTGCCTCCGTTCCCCCGCCCCCGCTCTCAGGAAAGGGCAGCAGGGTGCTGCTTCTCTGGGACCACCGCACCCCCATTGGCCAAAAACCTTCCTGTTCCAGGCCCCTCTGCGCACCACCAACTGTTTAAGCTGCCAGATGAGAGCACAGTTACAAAGGCCATCACATCACTGATGACAGTTTATTGAAGTACGGGCATTTTGTATCTTATCTTAGCTGTTCTTAGTTCAATATAATTTCTCCTACAAATGCATATTATATGCGATTGTTATCTCATCAAGGGTGTAGTTTCTTTAACCCAATACACAGGGATTCCAGGGTGGGCATCAGACCACCACATCCCTGACCAGAATATAACAGTTACAGATAATGCATGTTTGTCATTTTTTTGCTCTGCAACCTTGCAAATGCACTTTGAGACCATCTTCAGCACACAGAGACGGACGGTTGTATAACAGTGTATTATGAGAATGTTATTGGGTCAAATCCTGCTCCTGCTGTAGTGTCCTTCAGCAAGGGATTCATCCTGAAGCGATATGGTACAAATACCCTGTTTGGGGGGGTAAACCAACATACAAGTGATAATGGTACATTGTTTACCTGACAGGTGTGTCCAAGGTGGCCTACAAAGGACAACAGCAGCAACAGTAGTATTAATAAAGTGAACGGGATGGAGAAAACCAGCTCCAGCCACCCTGGGCCACTCGGTTCAACTCACTTATTCCAAAAACATTTAACCAAAAATAAGCAGGTGGACAAACCGCTGCAACACAGGGCTTTTAGGACTAAACCAGAGATACGTGGGCAGAAGACCCAACTGTGCGAGAAGATCAAAACATCACGTCGGGAAACAGGGGTTCAAAAACAGTTTCAATGTGTGCTTTATTTATAACACTAGAAAAGAAAAGAAAAGAAAAAACACCCTGTTTGGAGGTGGTCAGTCGTGTTGTGCGGCTGAAGTGACCGGCTGAGGGTCGAAGGTGGATAAACGGAGGTGAAAGGACTGTGTGGGGTAGTTTTGGGTAGGTGAGGTGTTGGGGAAACGGGGTATTTTACCAATATGTATGAATTGTGGAACTGCGCGTGTATGTATTACCGATTAAAACTGTACAAAACGGGGTTTTGTACATGTACTGACGTTTGAGGTGCCTGCAGAGGCTGCGAGATGTTTGACCGCCTTTGAATAAGAATCGTCGTCTATTTTCGGCTGTAAGTGTAACGTTCATAAATAGACGGTGCGACTTTAGATGGTTTTAAGCATGTTATGTGTGTCTGGCTGTTCACCCGCGAAATGCTTCTGACAGGAGTTCTTAACTCTGAAGTAATGTGCGTTTTCTTGGAGTTTACAAAGGGGGAAAAAAAACTACGAAACGAACAAGCGCGACTTTAAAGCCACTTTTCGCCGTGTGCGTGTCGGTGCGTGTTTTTGCGTGTTTGTGCGTGTCTTTGCGTGTGTGCGCGCGCTGACCTGCTACCCGCTCGGTCCGTCTGACGGCTTCCCGCCGCCCTCTCGTGCTCCGCCGTCCCGTTGCCCGCGTGCTCAGGTCACGCGCGCGCCTGTCCATCACAGCGCCGCCGAGCCCAACATGCCGCCGCTCCCTCTCGGAGGAAAATACGCAGCTTCGTGGGTGCCGTTCACTTCCGCTTTCTTCATCACGCGGCGCACAACCAGCCAATCAGAGGCCTGCTTCAATCAGCGGGCCGGGTTGGGCGGGGTCTATGTTAAAGGTACAGTGCAGTACAGTTGGCCCGCGCGCTTTAAGCGCGCGAGATGGGTGTTATAGTTGGAAAAGCATCTCGGAATTTTACTTGTGAAATAATGTATTTCTTTTACCTGGACTTTAATAACGTTCATTAACAAATAGCGTTTTTAATAAATAGAGGAACGCAGCTGACAACGCAGATTTTCACTAGTGCGGTTTACGGTTCATTTCCTTTATTAATCTGGATACATGAATAGAATCACAAAATAAAATCTTAATCGGGAAAAGTCTCGGTACAATTTCCAACACTTTCCACATTCCAACCACACAATAGTTTTAAGCAAAATCTCGGTCAATCTAGTCCGTATTTAGTCACAAAAGACCACAATACTCGTTGAAAAAAAAACGCAAGTAAAATACAACTGGGAAGTGCGATGTGGGAAAGACGCGCCCACTAATATGCATTTTTCCTGTATTTAGTATCTAACGACGATCGACTGTATTGGCGTTAAACCACTGCTGTCCAAAGTGGTGAATCAGCTTTCTGCTGTCCAAGTGGACAGAGCACAAGAAAAGCTGCAACGCTGGATCTTCCTAAGTAGTTTTAACGAAACAAGAACAACGCAGTCGTGCACTATTTAGGCTTAGTACTATTTTCCAGTTTAATTTTGGGTGTGCTATGAGTTTTGTGGTCTTATGCGCAGGAATTACTTCTTCGAACACCTTTCTCGCTCGCTGTCCAACAGTCCCGCCTAATGCTGAGCTCCGGTCGCATGTTGATGACGTGTGTATCTTGCGCCCAAACATCCCCTTTAGCTCCCTTTCTTTGGAGATAAACACAGTTTGTACCTTTGAAATCAAATGCTGTTTCCCCACAAATCGAACCTGTTTCTCTCCCTACACCAGAACACGTTTCCTCTAGTTTGCTGTGTATTATATGACAGCAATTTTTCCTGAGGTCACTGTGATATTTCTTTCTCCTACTCATAAGTCTCTTAGGTTTAATGACCTCCCTGTTGTAAAAATGACAGCTGACTTGGAAGTTTGAACTGACTGGATAGAGGACTGGTGGGGTGTTGGAGAAAATGACGTCTCCTCAGGCAGCTGATCAGATGTCTCGGTCACTCCTGCTCCCATCTCTGCTCTTTTGACCACGGCAAAAGATGGCGTCTGTTCCTTCTGACAACACCTTTCACACCGTCTGCTACGTATGACCGCGTCGTGATAGGCTGACATCACAGTGCCCCGTGTTTTGGCGTCTGCGATCTGGACTTCCTGCCCCGAAGAAAATGGCTGAGGTTGCTTGCCTGATGTCATGTGTTGTAGGCTCATTCCTCCTTCTGTTTCCTCACCAGCTTCTGCTACTACAGTGCTTTATTCCAGAAGCTCGGAAACCGCAAGAGAGAAGTGCTGTGGTACGCGTGTGCAGCCTTTGGTCACGCGTTGATCGGCCGCAGCCGTTGGCCATCGGCGTGATCCTGTGGTAGGTAGGGTTAACCACAGTTGGCTTTTCTCACCACTCTGCGTTTCAGTAGCATTAACTGTTTTGGAGGACTTGCACGCGTTGCTGTGTTTTTTTTTTCCCACGGGTGTGGCATGTCACACCTTCAGCAGGACATTGCCACCAGCACCTTTGGCATGAGTGCTGACCGTTTGCTTTTGGATACAACCATTGCCTTCTGGCGCTGATCTCAGGTTTTCTGTTTAAACACTTTTTGTTTTTTTTGTTTTTTTTTGCTTTCACAGAAACTGCGTCAATCTCAACTCCACCTTTCACACCTCCTCTCAGGTCAGGCCACATCCATAGCTTTTCCCAGTGTCAGCTGTCCGCAAAGCGCCATGTCTCCCACACTAACAGCTGCAGGAAAAAACTGCCATGAAGGTATCCACAGATTCATTAGCTCACAGTACTCTTTGCTTAAATCTTACTCTTTTATACATTACATTCTACAAATGGATCTGACTCACTGTCAAAGTATTGCCAGTCAAAGTCAGGTGATCATCAATAAAATAAATAGTAAACTTCTTACACAGTCATGTGGACAAAGAAAGAAAACCCCCTCTTTCAACTGTTTTTTTTTTAAATCAGCTGGTTCCTCCTGGGTCCTGAAATTAGGCTGAAAAGCTTAAGTGCCTCTTTCACTGTGTCCAACCACTGCTGTTCATCTGCGGTTCATCGCCTGCTTCATCCTCCACGCAGTACATCAGTGTTCACCTCATTAGCAGTGGCCAAACAAACAGACTGAGCTTTACAGATATAGAGATTGGAGCATTTTACGTGCTCATCCCCACCCATCACTTCCCACTGAATGGGCTGTTTCTGCTACGACTTGGAACAACAGTTTGACCGGAAAACAACTGTCACTGTATAGCTGATAACTGCACCCTACTGTATATGTAGTGTAAAACAAAGTAATAACGATAAAATATCTTTTAGTGCCTTTTAAATAAAACAAAAACAATAGTGATTGACACTAGTTGCAAGAAAATACAATAAAGGGCATAACAGACATCCTCAGACTACTATGTCTAAATGCAAATTTTATTAAAATGTTAGGAAGGGGAGGGGGGGGGGGTCCAGCAGGATCTGTTGCCACAAGCACAAACAGTTATATTTTCAAGCTTTCATTTTCCCACCTCTTTTAAATGCTTCGTGTTGAAAAGGGAATATGTTAAATGTTGTACAGCATCTTGATGCGGCCGATAAAACTGGTCAAATACGACACGGGCAGCTATGATCCCAAAAGCCGTCTTATTTAAAGGAGCGATTATGCTAAAACATTTGCCACAAAGTAAAACCAGCGTCTCAATATTACGTAAGCACTACTGTTCTTTAGCAGAAAATAATCGACGCTGGGGGGCAATAATCACAGCACAGTGAAGAGAGATGTTACTATGAGCAAAGGTCATTTAACTTGGTGTGTTTTCCCTGCAGCCCATCTAGACGCCACGTTCGTTCTAATGCGCTGAAGTGGAGCAGAGCAATTGTTCTTCTGTGTGGTTTATGTGTTCTTCAGCAGTGGAGCTCGATCATCCTCGGCATCAGCTCTTATTACTAGAAGTGAAAACACAGGTTACATCCTCGAAATGCAGAGCATCGTGCGTAAGTGATGAACGTAATATGCTTTATTTTCTTTGAAAGCAAAAATCAAAGCCACCAGGATGGGCCGTCATACTGAAACGCATTCAGCAAAAAGGAGAGTCGATTTACGAACGACGTGGAACATAATTGTGGTTTTGTGAACATGTTGCGAGTATTATGTACCCACCATGCGTTTTAGCTACATCTGATTGGTACCCAGAAGCAGTCATTTCAGGAAACATTTGGTTTCTGACAAAATTCAAATGCCTTTTATCTCTTTCCCCAGACTGCGAAAGAACAGACATGAGTATTGGTGGGGCAGGCAGACAGAAGAGGATGCAGCCTCACACTGAACTGCACTTACAGATTGAGAGATGTCCTTCCCGAGAAGAGCAGCCAGCCTCTTCTTGAGCTCGGTGTTCTCCTTTAGCAGGAGGTTGTTCTACAAAGTTCAAGGAGCAGAGCAACGTTAAACCCCTCTTAGATGTGGGCAACACACAAAGCACTCTAGGGTTACCTGTGTCGAGGTGAGTGGGGAAAACTAGCTGGGAACTTCCTAGCTACGGGCATCGCCCTACTTACGAGTGCGACACGCTGCTGGACATTGAAGCATAAGGCGAAACCTTGTAGGTCGGAGACGTTAGCATTATGGCGAGAGCTTTGAAAAAGCTGTACTTTTGTAACTAGACATCGATCCTCAGGTATTTTTGCTGAATTAATAATGTCCTTGTGGAAACTGTCACGTGTTGTTTGTCACCTGAGGTTAGAGTCGCCTAAGAGGACATTGTAAGGATCAGATTATTTCTTTTTTTAAGTCCTCCTATATAAAACCAAAGAAGTGAAGGTTTACTTTCTTTATGTGTAACTGTATGCAAGAAGTTGACTTTATTTACGGACTGGCAATATTCTGACAGTAAGTCCGATCCAAACTGTTATGCTGCCCTAAGTTGGGCCGTCAAAGTCGGTTTTCTATTTCTTGGTTTCCCATTTTCTCACTGAGCTCTGAGGTTCAGAAGAAAAACCCTTTGCTGCGTACTTTGTGTCGGAGAGCTTCCACCACCAGGTCTCTACTGCCCTTGACACCTTCGTTCCTCTTCGAAGACTGAAACATGTCCCCGATCATGGACACCAGGAGGTGGGACTGACAGCAAAAAAAAAAGTTAATTTGAAATATTAGAAACGGTATGCTGTAACACCTCTTCTCACCTGCTGCCCAACAAAAACTGCCTTTCCATTATTTTATTACTCACTTTAAACACTGTAAAAATTAAGAATAAATAAAGATTTGCTAATACACTGATATTAGGGTTAAGCACTTGACTAAAACCTTAAAACTTCAGTTATTGTCTAAACTGGACACGTCGAGGTTCGCTTCCTTGCACAACGTAAAGCAGCTGCAGGATTTTTCCCGGTGTTTTACTCACAAATTTCTTGCTCTGAAACAGGTAGCAGTGGTACACATCCACCACGGGATGCTGGGCCACGAAGCCGAAGACGTGGGGCGTGTGGCGGTGGACGGCGCAGTAGGAGACCGAGGACAGCGTACACGTGTACAGCAGGAACTGGACGGGCGAGGTGGAGACAGGGTGGCGTGAGGACGAAACACTCGTTCAAAAGACAAACAAACCAACGTGACACCTGAACAGACAACGTGGGGGGGGGGGGCAAAGCTTGGTTCTACACCTTCTATCTACAACCACTTCAGTTACCATCCCCACCCCAGGTTCTCCTCCATTCCACTCCTTAAGAGCTCCTTCAGGAAAATATCCGGCTGCCTTGGAAACGGAAGATGTTGTGAACAGCTTTGGGAGGAGGGATTGGCTAAGCAATAAAACAATAAATACATAACTGACTTAAAGCGATTCGACGCAGGACAATTTTCTGAATCTAGTAGCTGCTCAGCCACCGATAGCCAACACAGGGCACGAGGGGGACGTTTTTTACTCTTCATTTAGCCGCTCGAAGCTGCCGCAGGGCAATAATTCTCACCTTGGTGTCATGTTCCAGGATGTCGATCCCATTTGTGGACAAAAACAGAGAAACTTTGTGTTTCTTCTTCTTGCTCTTGTCGCTCACGCCTTCCTCTGGCCTCTGCGGTCATGGAAGAGGTCACGTTACGAGACGAAATCACGCAGCAATCGAAAACGGGAGGGAAGGGACGGTGGGATCGCCCCTGCCGAGCGGGGCGAATCTGTGGCCTCGGAGACCTGGCATTTCTGCCGTGACCAAACTGGCCGGTTTTTCCCAGAGTAATTTACTCACAGTGACGGTCGCGCTATGCCGCGCGTGAAATTTAAACCCCGCCGTGCTTATTTGTCGCACCAATGAATGTTGCTTGCTCGGTCGCTTCACCTTCAACATCTCGGCAGCGTCTTGCAGGACCTCCGGTCCGTTGGGGCGAAGAACCTCTGTGCGGCCCAGGAACTGAATGAGGTAAAAAGAGGGCGACAATGACGACCGAGGCCAAGGGGAGGTGAGGAAGGCGAGAAAGGGCCTCCGGGAGGTCTTTCACACCCAAGATGTCCGGCAGACTCGACCGGCTGGGGTTTCCACTGGTGACTCATCCTGGGCTGTGGGTTTGAATAGTGATTCTGAACATCTCTGTGTTTACCTGCGGCCACCAAGCAAAGGGCCTTGTTACCTTGACGGCGAACGCGATCTCCACATCCTCCTCGTACATGTTCACCCCCCCCCGCCGAGACGAAGACGCGCAGGTGTCGGCAGGTGGCCTGTGATGCAGAAACACGAGCGCGTAGTTTCCACGTGAAAACCTCAGTTTCGTCCCTCTTTTCGTCTCTTTCCAAACACGAAGGACAATTCAGCTCCTTCAGAGGCAAATCAATTGCTTAAGGCGGAGTTTTTGTAACACATTGACAGCACAGTTACAACAGGTGGAAGAAGAAGCACAAGCTGTTTATCACATGATTCGTGTTAAACGAACTCACCTTAAAGTAAAACTGTTCTTCAGAAGGTGACCGGTTGTGTTGTCTCAGGTGCGCTGGGTGTCCTTTGTGTCCTGGCCGAAAGGTGTATGAAAGTTAATGACTAACCTCGGCTCAGGTGTGTAAAATGTGTTATCGGTGAGTCCGGGGTTCACGTACCTGCCGCCCGGGTGCGGTTATCCACCCCCCACCCACACCGATGATATCTGCCGAGATGAGTTGGAACTGCCGCGGTTCAGAGTTTGAGGATGAGGACGATGCGAAACACGAACTTTCTCCATTTCACGTGGATCGTGACAGGAAGACGTGTCCTATTCCACTTCACACACCTCCTTTACCGCCTGCCTTCATCTCCCTCACCTGGAACGTGTGGAACAACGTGAGCCGGTTGGGGGAAATATTCCCAGCAGAGGGCGGTGTTTCCCCTCATATAGGGTGGAACTGCGGTTGAACCTTGTGGTCGAAGAGTGTTTGTTAATGTTCCTTTAACCCGCCCACTCATTCATTCATTCATTCATTCATTCTTTCATTCGTGCGAGTGTTAAGGCCCTCGTGGTGGAATTAACCTGCAGGTCTCTTCTGACCCGTGCGGCTAGGTTAGTGATCAGTAAAACCCAGGACCACAGAGGAGCCGCTCGTGCTCACGGTCACGTTCACGTCCATCTCCACGTTGCTGCTTTATGATGGAAAAACAGCCATTTTTTGCCCCATAAAATAAAATCAGTTGGCAAAGGGGGCCGATTTAGGGTTATTTTTACACGCGGTCACGTGAAAAATCCAGTTCACAGTCAGACTGAGAAACTCTGCAGTGAGGCTGTAGTAAACCAGCAGTGAGGCAGTAGTAAACCCACAGTGAGGCTGTAGTAAACCCACAGTGAGGCTGTAGTAAACCAGCAGTGAGGCAGTAGTAAACCCACAGTGAGGCTGTAGTAAACCAGCAGTGAGACTGTAGTAAACCAACAGTAAACCAGCAGTGAGACTGTAGTAAAGTGCAGTGAGACTGTAGTAAACCCGCAGTAAACCAGCAGTGAGACTGTAGTAAACCCGCAGTGAGGCTGTAGTAAACCAGCAGTGAGGCAGTAGTAAACCCACAGTGAGGCTGTAGTAAACCAGCAGTGAGGCAGTAGTAAAGTGCAGTGAGACTGTAGTAAACCTGCAGTGAGGCTGTAGTAAACCAGCAGTGAGACTGTAGTAAACCCGCAGTGAGGCTGTAGTAAACCAGCAGTGAGGCAGTAGTAAACCCACAGTGAGGCTGTAGTAAACCAGCAGTGAGGCAGTAGTAAAGTGCAGTGAGACTGTAGTAAACCTGCAGTGAGGCTGTAGNGCAGTGAGACTGTAGTAAAGTGCAGTGAGACTGTAGTAAACCCGCAGTAAACCAGCAGTGGGACTGTAGTAAAGTGCAGTGAGGCTGTAGTAAACCAGCAGTGAGACT